>ML242204.1:5243-36829 GCA_005239495.1 Nicotiana undulata
GGGGGGGGGGAAGTGGGAATGTGGGGAGGTGGGCGTTAAACTTAATAGGGTTATGGGAATTAAAATAAATAACACAAAGTAACAAAAATGAAAATAAAAAAAAGTAAGTAACTTACCTGAAGGCGAGCATACTAGCGCGGGCGCGCTAGTCTGAAGCGGGGCAGGCAGTGAGAAACCCCACTAGCGCGGGTTTAGCGCGGCCGCGCTAGTGGAAAACTTATTGAGGTAGTGGGAAACCCCACTAGAGTAGCCTTAGCGCTGGCTTAGCGCGGGCGCGCTAGTGGGACTATTTTTTGGCCAGTGAGAAACCTGACTAGCGCGGCCTTAGCGCTGGCTTAGCGCGGGCGCGCTAGTGGGACTATCTTTTGGACAGTGAGAAACCTGGCTAGCGCGGGCGCGCTAGTCCAGGCGTTCCCCAATGCCTTCATGACAATTTTCATTCTTCGTGGGAGTTCCGACTCGCCCCTTTTTCTCGAACAGCTGCACACGTTAGTATCTCCCCTAAAAATACTATAAACGTTGGGCTTCCTCCCAACCAGCGCTTGATTTAACGTCGCGGCACGATGAGTACAACAATCAATGGGTTGCCTCCCATGAAGCGCCTGATTTAATGTCGCGGCACGATGCAGAATGAGCGTATTTAAGGATCGCTCAACCTATGTGGTTCATCGAGTCGCACTACAGACAACTCTTTCGTTTCATCCAATCCCACATACATTTTGAGTCTTTGGCCATTAACCTTGAAGGTGTTGGTGCCACTTTCACTTGTTATCTCCACAGCCCTAGACGGGAACACTTCTTTAACACAGTATGGCCCAGACCATCGAGACTTAAGCTTACCAGGAAACAGTCTCAACCATGAATTATACAATAATACTTTATCTCCCGGTTTGAAATGGCTGTCCACAATGTGCTTGTCATGTAGCCTCGTCATTCTTTCCTCGTATAGCCTTGTACTTTCAAAAGCATGATATCTGAATTCCTCCAGCTCATGCAACTCTGTCAGTCTATTTTCCCCAGCAGCATCGGGGTCCATGTTCAATTGCTTTAAGGCCCACCAAGCTCGATGTTCAAGCTCCACAGGCAGATGGCAGGCCTTCCCAAATACCAACTTGTATGGGGACATACCGATTAGTGTTTTGAATGCAGTTCGGTAGGCCCAGAGTGCATCGTCAAGCTTTTTCACCCAATCAGTTCTTGTGGCATTTACAGTCTTCGTGAGCACACTTTTGATCTCTCGGTTCGAAACCTCTACCTGCCCGCTTGTTTGGGGGTGATACGAGGTGGCCACCCTGTGGCGCACATCATATTTAGCCAGCAACTTCTCAAAGACCCTGTTACAAAAGTGTGTGCACCCCCATCACTGATAATAGCTCTCGGAATTCCAAACCGGGTGAAAATATTCTTCTTCAAAAACCCCACCACCACTCTCGACATTGGTGGGGAATGTTGCAGCTTCCACCCATTTGGACATGTAATCCACAGCAACAAGTATATACTTGTTGTCGTACGAGCTGACAAAGGGACCCAAGAAATCGATCCCCCAAACATCAAACACCTCAACTTCCTGTATTGGATTCATAGGCATCTCATGTCGACGGGATATGTTTCCCGTTCTTTGGCATTCATTGCATCCTTTTACCCACTGGTGGGCGTCCTTGAAAATCGTTGGCCAGTAAAAACCGGCCTCTAACACCTTCGCTGCTGTCCGAACTCCTCCAAAGTGTCCCCCATAAGGTGACGCATGACAAGCCTGCAAAACCAAAAATTGTTCTATCTCGGAGACGCATCTCCGGATCATGTTATCAATACAAATTCTGAACAAATACGGTTCGTCCCAATAATAATTTCTGCATTCACGATAAAATCGTTTCTTTTGCACAAAGGAGAGCTCATAAGGGTCGATGCCACATGCAAGGTAATTAGCAATATCTGCGTACCATGGCACCTCTTCCACACTTGTGGCCAGCAACTGCTCATCTGGAAAGGTTTCCAGAATATCCTCAGACTCAGGTGCCTTTTCAGCACCTTCAAGTCGTGATAAATGATCAGCGACTTGGTTCTCCGTTCCCTTACGGTCACGAATCTCCAAGTCATACTCTTGTAAGAGTAGCACCCAACGAATTAGGCGCGGCTTAGACTCTCTTTTCTAAACTAAGTACCGAATGGCTGCGTGATCAGTGTACACAATCACCTTTTACCCGATCAGGTAAGACCTGAAGTTGTCAAAGGCAAACACTACAGCCAACATCTCTTTTTCTGTTACCGTGTAATTCAGTTGAGCTCCACTCAATGTCCTACTTGCGTAGTAAATTGGGTGGATTACCTTATCTCTGCGCCGCCCCAACACGGCTCCCACAACGTAGTCACTAGCATCACTTATGAGCTCGAACGGATGCTCCCAGTCGGGAGCAACTATAATCGGTGTTGTGACTAACCGCTTATTTAGCTCCTCAAAAGCCACCTTGCAATCATCGGAAAACACAAATGGGTTATCTTTTTCTAGCAACTTACAGAGAGGGTTGGCAATTTTGGAGAAATCCTTGATGAATCGCCGGTAGAATCTAGCGTGCCCCAGGAAGCTACGAATAGCTTTGACTGTCGTGGGTGGTGGAAGTTTTTCAATCACCTCAACCTTGGATCTGTCCACCTGAATACCTTTACTTGAAACCAAATGCCCCAAGATGATTCCTTCTTGTACCATGAAATGGCACTTCTCCCAATTCAACACCAGGTTCGTCTCTGTACACCTCTTCAGCACACGGTTTAAATTTGCTAGGCATTCATCAAACGAATTTCCCACTACGGGGAATTGTCCATGAAGACCTCCATGATATCTTCCACTATGTCTGTGAAAATGGCCATCATGCATCGTTGGAATGTTGCAGGTGCAATTTAGAGGCCAAAGGGCATCCTTCTGAAAGCAAACACCCCATAAGGGCATGTGAAGGAGGTCTTTTCCCTATCCTCCGAGGCAATAAAAATCTGGTTGTACCCCGAATACCCGTCAAGGAAACAAAAGTGAGACCTCCCTGCTAGCCGGTCGAGCATCTGATCAATGAAAGAAAGTGGGAAGTCCATGCATATTCTCCAACCCGTGACGGTTCTAGTGGATATAAGATCGTTTTTATCATTCTTTACCACCGTCATACCACCCTTCTTTGGTACACTCTGTACTGGGCTAACCCAGCTGCTGTCAAATATGGGGAAAATGATTCCCGCATCTAACCACTTTATAATTTCCTTCTTCACCACTTCTTTCATATTCGGGTTCAAGCGCCTTTGGTGTTCCCTGGAAGGTCTGTGTCCCTCTTCCAGGAGAATCTTATGCATGCAATAGGCTGGGCTGATCCCTTTGATATCTTCCATGGTCCACCTAATGGCAGTCTTGCACTCTGAGAGTACCTGTAACAGTTGTTGTTCCTGCACATCTAACAAACCAGATGAGATAATAATAGGTAATGTAGAGTTAGGTCCAAGAAACGCATACCTGAGATGGGCTGGTAAAGGCTTTAGCTCTAACTTGGGTGGTTCTTCAATTGAGGGTTTGGCAGGCGGACTCTCTCTCTTTTCTACCTGTAAAGGTTCAATTTCGAGAGTCCTTGGCCACATCCCTTTTTCTTCCAGAGCTAAGACCCACTCTGCCAATTCCTCACCATTCACATCATCTAAGTTCATCAAACATGCAGCCAAAGTGTCCCCAACAGTCAGGGACGCATCATCTTCGTTCAGTATCACATCCACGGCGTCAACGAGAGAGCAGTTGGCGAACTCACTTGGTCGCCTCATAGATTTCTGCACGTTGAACGTGATTTCCTCATCATTGAGCCTTATCTTAAGCTCACCAGTCTCACAATCGATAAGGTCTCTGCTTGTGGCCAAGAATGGCCTTCCCAAGATTATGGGATTTCTTCATCTACCCGACAGTTTAAGATCACAAAATCAGCGGGGAACAAAAATTTGCCCACTTGCACTAACACATCGTCCAGAATACCCGACGGTTTCTTCACCGTCCTATCAGCAAGTTGCAACAACATGGATGTAGGCCTGGCTCTACCAATCCCCAGTCTTTTATAGATAGCGAGCGCCATCAGATTGATGTTGGCCCCCAAGTCACATAGCGCTTTGGCAAAAGCAAAGTTGCCAATAGTACAAGGAATTGTGAAGCTCCCTGGGTCAGATAACTTTTCAGCAATAGGACGCGTCACCACCACACTACAAATCTGGGTAAGGGTGACAGTGACTAAATCTTTGAAGTCAAATTTTCTGGACATCAAGTCCTTCATCATTTTAGCGTAGCCAGGCATTTCCTTCAAAGCATCAATCAATGGGATATTTACCTGTATTTGCTTTAACATGTCCAAGAACTTCTTATACTGCTCATCCTTCTGGTATTTTGCCAGCCTTTGAGGAAATGGGGCTGGTGGTCTCTTCTTTTCTGTTATCTGTTCTTTTTCTTTTTCAACCGCCACCTCTACTACCGGCTCGGAGCTTTCCTCCAGTTCCTTTTTAGCTTCACTTTGTTTGCTGGATTTTTCTTCCAGTGGCTGCACTGTGACCTTTGTCAAAGGAGTCGCGTCATCAATTTCAATAGGCACTTGCACTAGTGTATCTGTTTGTCTGCTCTCACGTACCCTCTCCTGCTCCAATTCCAGGTCTCTGCCATTGCGGAGACTTACTGCCATTAGTTTCTTTGGGCCCTGGTCCCTTGGATTCACCTGAGTATCAGCAGGTAAGGTTCCATGAGGACGATTGTGCACTGCATTTGAAATCTTCCCCAACTGTACCTCAATGTTTTTAATGGCCGAGTCATGGGCATCTACTCTTTCACTGATCTTGGCAGTTGACCCAATAACTTGTTGCATCATAGCTTCTAACCTGGCAAACCCATCTTCTTGTCTCCCCCCATGTTGCTGCTGGGGGGGATTATAAGCTTGTTGCTGAGCCTGGTTGTTGTAGCCCTGAGATCGTTGGTAAGGTGCCATGTTACCCTGAGGTCTCATGGCACCCATGCTACTGTTATTGTGCTGCAGGTGGGGTGGTCTATAGGGTTGAACCTGCTGACCCCAATTCTGACCTCCCTATCTCTGACCTCCATAATTAGACACATAGTTCATGTCTTCCGGATAGGGAGCTTGATTGCATTCTGCATTCCAGTGATTACCCATAGGTTGACTTATGCAAGGTGTGCATAATCCCCCATTGGTAGTGTCTACAATATGGACCTGCTGCTTCACGCCTGATTCCTCAACTTTCTTTGTGAGAATACTCATCTGAGTCATCAATGTAGCCATGTTCTCAGCCACAGTGTTGGATGGGTCTAGTGGTACTGAGTGAACAATTGGGGTGATTGGTGCACCCCTAGTGGTCCACCCTGAATTTTGTGCCATAGTGTCAAGTAAGCTTTGACACTCTCTCCACGTCTTGCTGATATATGCTCGACCTGCTGATGCATCTACATTGGCTTTCACACTATCAGCTAACCCCATATAGAACCGTTTCCCCAACATCTGCTCAAGAATACTATGATGTGGGCAAATAACCAGCATCCCTTTAAATCTCTCCCATGTCTCTTGCAGCGTTTCCATGGGCTTCTGTCTGAAACTGATTATCTCATCGATCTGTTGTGCTGTCTTGTTGGGTGGATGAAATTTTCCCAAATATTGCTTGACCAATTCCTCCCATGTAGTAATATAATTGATTGGGAGTGAATTCAGCCAAGTTTGAGCAACCCCTGTTACCGAGAACGGAAACAATAACAGTCGTAGAGCATTCTGGGTAACATTTGGTTGTCGCTGGGTTTTTCATATGGACAGAAAGTTCTTCAAATGCTGTTGAGGCTCCTCAGCATATGACCCCGAAAATATCCCCTTATTCTACAACAAATGTAGCATATTATTCGTGATCTGAAACGACTCTGCTTCAATCTGGGGGACCACAATCGCGATTGCCAAGTTATCAACTGTGGGTTGCGCCCAGTCATATAGTGGCGCCTCAGGTGCAATGGGCGCCTAAGGCGCAACATTGCTTGCTGCAGGGTTGACCAGCCCATCACCAATAACCTAACCATCAATATTAACTCTGTTGTTCAGCTCTGCCATATCAAATTCTATTGGTTCAATGTTTGTCTGTCGTTTGCTTCTCCGATTGGCTCAGTTCACGACCCTGAAAACTCTTTCGGGGTCTGGTAAAGCTTCAACAACGTCACCAGTTCTCGAAGAGTTCCTAGGCATGCACCTCTACCACCGATTCAGCAAACGTTAGAGATTCAATAATTGAGTAAAATCAACGAAATTTGACTATAATTAAGAATTTTTGTATTTTTCTTCAACAATCCTTGATAATACCGTTAGTCCCCGGCAACGGCGCCAAAATTTGATCACACTCAACTGTGTCTAATAAAAGACTACGCGGGCGTTGCAAATATAATCTGGGGTATTATGCCAAGAGTCGATCCCACAGAGACTTAACATATCAAGAACAACTGCTTCAAAAAACTAAATTCTTACTTAATCACTTTCGCTACTTTATGAATAATAAGAGAGGTTGTAATTACTATTATCGTTAACTAAACTTATGAATCAGGATTAAATAACAAGTAGATGTAAACTATTGGAATAAAGGTCTAAGTCAATGATTTCCCCCGTTGGTTCTTTCTCTAGTTGTATGTTCCTACAACTTTAATTTGGTTATCTCTATCAATCATGAACTCTCCAGTTATCATAAATCTTTCTCAAGCATTTATGACAATTTACTAGATGCACTCTCTCGAGCTACACTAGCTATATTTACGTTACGGTTCACTTTAGATTGCACCCGAGGTATATTATCTCTAACCCAACCTCTAAACCCTTGGTTATGACTCTCGTCTATACTCCGGGAGTGGTGTTGCTCAACAATTACCTAAATATGCACTCTTTCTCAAGCAGATACATACTAAATAGGAACCTCTAGTTGAGGGCCCTTCAACAAACTACAATCAAAACGTAGTTGAACAAATAGAGAGCAAAACCCAATTCACAGCTATATTAACATGCCAACAAATTCATCCCCAACGGGTTCCACCAAAACCTTAGATTAAAGTATTTAGCTACTCATAATAATAACCAAAACTACAAAAGAATGCATAGTCAATGATAAAAGAACAAAAGAGGAAGATATGGATTGATGCCCAAATTGCCTCCTTGCCTCTTGCCCTTTTCCTTTCTTGTTCTAACTCTAAAATAACCTATATCCTGCCTCTTGGACGAGTTGAGCCTTTTATAGTTTTGTGTTGATTGGCCTTGGACTTCCGAAATTACCCTTCTATTTGTGTCTCACGAGTCTGGACTAGCGCGGGCGCGCTAATGCCCGCGCTAGTTGAGTTACATACTGCCTCCGGATAGCTGGACTAGCGCGGGCGCGCTAATGCCGCGCTAGAGCCCGCGCTAATGGGGTTCTTCACTGCTCATCGAGTCTTCAACCTTGAAATCACCCACAAGGTACCCCATGGTCTATTCTACTCCAATTGTTGCGCGGATCATCATCATAAGTTGCCGTTACGGACTTATACTCCTATAAAACACAAAAATCATCATTAGGGCCAATATTTGTCATTATTTAAAAACTTACGGCAGTAAATCATCATTAAGTTAAAGTATCAACATACGCCAAATTATACAATTTTAGCCTATTATCAGCATACTATTCATATTTTGGAGGACATGTTGCATGCTTGTGTCATTGATTTTGGGGGTTCATGGGACCAGTTTTTGCAACTCGCGGAGTTTGCATATAATAATAGTTATCAATCGAGTATCCATATGGCTCCGTATGAGGCTTTATATGGTAGGAGGTGTAGATCTCTGGTTGGTTGGTTTGAGCCGGGTAAGGCTAGGCTATTGGGCACAGACTTGGTACAGGATGCGTTGGATAAGGTGAAGTTGATTCAGGAGTGGCTTCGCACGGCCCAGTCTAGACAGAAGAGTTACGCGGACCAAAAGGTCCGGGATGTGTCCTTTATGGTTGGGGAGATGGTACTGCTGAAGGTATCACCAGTGAAGGGTGTTATGCGATTCGATAAGAGGGGAAAGTTGAGTCCTTGGTTCATTGGGCCTTTTGAGGTTCTTCAGAGGGTTGGAGATGTGGCTTATAGACTTACTTTGCCGCCCAGCTTATCGAGTGTTCATCCGGTATCCCATGTTTCCATGCTCCGGAAGTATGTTGGTGACCCGTCACATGTTTGGACTTGAGCACGGTTAAGCTTGCGGGTGATATGTCTTATGAGGTTGAGCCAGTGGCTATTTTGGGTCGTCAGGTCAGAAGGTTGAGATCTAAGAATATAGCTTCAGTGAAGGTTCAGTAGAGAGGACAACCGGTGGAGGAGGCCACCTGGGAGACCGAGCAGGAGATGCGGAGCAGATATCCTCACTTATTTGAGACTCCAGGTATGTTTCTAGACCCGTTCGAGGACGAACGTTTGTTTAAGAGGGGGAGAATGTAAATACCTGGCCGGTCGTTTCGTGATATTTACCCTGTTTCCCCCGTTTCTGCTTTATCACATATTGTATAACCTATTTATGTGGTGTTGGGTTGGTTGGTTTGGGTTCGGAGTGGTCGTGGTGAGAAATGAGACACTTAGTCTCTTAAATTAGCCTTATGGTTAGAAAAGTCAATCGGGAGTTGACTATTAGGTAAACAACCTCGGAATGTGCATTTTACGGCTCGGATAGCTTCGTTAGGTGATTTGGGACTTTGGAGTGTGTTCGGAATGTGGTATTGATGTTCGAAGTAGAATTAGGCTTGAATTGGCGAAATTGAGTTTTTGGCGATTTACGGTCGATAGCGGAAAATTAGCTAATGGGTCAGAATGGTAATTACAGAAGTTGGAATATGTTCGTAGTGTCATTTTGGATGTGTGTGCAAATTTTCAGGTCATTCGGACGAAGTTTGGTCAGTTTCGGCATCATTGGCGGTTTTTGGAAGTTTGAATATCCTTGGGCTTGAATCATGAGTGGAATTGGTGTTTCAATGTTATTTGGGCATTTCGAGTGTTCGACTAAGTCCGGGTAATCATTTATGACTTGTTTGTATTTTTGGTTGGGGTCCCGAGGGGCTCGGGATGATTCGGATAGCCATCGGGGAGTTGAAAGTTGGAAATTTGCACGCAGAAGCGGAAAAAGGGTCGCAGGTGCGGAACTGGGCTACTCTGTAGTTTACCGAAGATGAGGTAGCTTGACCGCACCTGCGAAGCCACAGGTGCATAAAGTAGAGCGCATATGCGAAGGATTGGACTTTAATGAGTTTCCGTAGGTGCCCAGGACCGCAGGTGCGGATATAGGGACCGCAAATGCGGTTTTCCTGGGCAGAAGGTATAAAAAAGAAGACTTCGCGAATTTTGGCTTATTTCATCAAGTTTTCTTTATGGGTTTGAGCTTGAAAGAGGGTTTTGAAGAAGGAAAATCAAGGGAACTTCGTGGAGGTAAGATTCTTGGACCTAAAACTCATTTCTATGGTGTTATTTGACTGATTAGGGGTGGAATTTATGGAACATTAGTGACTAAATTGGGGGTTAGGGCTTGAAAACTTGAGACTTTAAATTGAGGAATTGGAGGGTCAATTATGATTGGATTTTGATGTATTTCATATGGGTAGACTCGTGGAAGGATAATGATTCTAGTTTTGTAATTTTTACTGAATTTCAAGACGTGGGTCCGGGGTCGGGTTTGGCTACTTTCGGGATTTGCGCTTAATTTTGGTAAATTTTGAATGGGTTTCATCTCCCTAGCATATATTGATGGTGTAAATCTGATTTTGGCTAGATTTTGAGCAATCGGAGGCCAATACGAGGGGCAAGAGCATCGCGAATTAGTATTCGGGCCGGTTTGAGATAAGTAATGATTGTAAATCTAGACCTGAGGGTATGAAACCCCGGTATTTCTAACTTTTTTGATAAATAGGTGACACACATGCTAGATGACGAGTGTGTGGGTGTGCACCGATAGGGATTGTGCCCTGGTCCGTCCCGTAGCGACTATTAAGCCGCGTGTTTGATTTGAAATCATATGATATCCTGTGTTTTAGGGACTTATACCTTATTATGGGTTGTATGCCATGTTTGGGGCCTTGTGCCGACCTATTTAGACCCTCAGGGGTATTTTTCCACTATTCTTACACTATTTTCTGATAGAAAAATATGAACTCAGTCATGTTTTATACCTGTTGCTGTTTATTTCTATTATCACCATGTTGTAGAATATTGAGAGATATTTTTGGCTGAGTCCCCGTGATTGTGATGAGTTGCCTAAGTGGCTTGTCAGGATTACTGAGTGAGGCCGAGAGCCGAGTTTGTGAGGATAGTTATGGATCGTGATGCACGCCGCAGCAAGGTATATGGATCGGGTTGCACGCCGCAACGGATATATATATATTTGATCGGGTTCACGCCACAACCATATACATTTTGGATCGAGCTGCACGCCGCAACGATATATCGCTTGGGCTGTAGGAGCCCCTCCAGGAGTCGGTACACCCCTAGTGAGCGCAGTCGACTATATATCGGATGGGTTTGCACGTCACAGCGATTACATATACATGGTACCTGTTGAGTGAGAGTGTTGAGTGTGAGCATTGAATTATGGTAGTGGAGTCACGAGTGATTGAGAGGCCTTATTTACGAGTGACATTGTGCCTGAGAGGCTATTATTTATGAAACTATTGTTTTTCACTCTTCCTTATACTGAGCCTCTTTGATAAATGTTTAACTAATGTTTTATATAAGTTTAAACGGAAAAGCAGGAGTTTTTGTGAAATATTCGGTAAATGTGGACTCTTGATTTGATCTATTTACCTTCACTGGTACTTATTTCTTTATGAAATTATAAAGTTTAAATGCTCGTCACTGCACTCAAGTCTTTAGTTATGGTTGTTACTTACTATGTTGGCGTACTCACGTTACTCCTTGCACCTTGTATGCAGATCCAGGTACCGGGTCAGAGCGCTAGCTGACTTCCATTTGCTTTGGAGCATGTTCGAGGATAGAGGTAGTTGTTTGGCATCCACAACGTGCCTTTTTCCTTTCCTAGTCTATTGATTTCTCTTATTTCTGGACTTGTATTAGCAAAGAAAAGATATCATTCAGTGTATTTACTCTTTTAGATGCTCATGATAGTTGACTCCGAATGTTTGGGGCCGTGGTAGACTTAATCGTTTCATTATTATTATTGTTGAATATGTTCTAAAAAGGGAAATTAAATAGAATATGATAATTTATAGTTCAAACGAAAAGTGTTATTTGTCATTTGAGGTATATTGGCTAGCCTTGTTTCACGATAGGCGCCATCACGGCCGGTATTGATTTTGGGGTCGTGACAGTGGTCAAGGTAGGGAGGTAGCATGTGAGAAAAGGACACGTCATTTTGGTGGTTTTAGTGGTTCCTTATCTAGGGGCATGAGTTCATTTGGTACATGTCATCCTATCATGCCCCTCCAGTCAACACTTCTGGTGTCTCATGGTCTTTTAGGTGGCCACAATGCTTATGGATCTCGTCCCGTGCAGCTAGCATACAGTGCACCTTCAGCTCCGGTTAGCGCAACTCCAATTCAAAGTTATCAGGGTGGTCATTCAGGTTGACAAGGTCAGTTCCAAGGTCAAAAGTCACATCAACTGATGGCTTGTTATACTTGTGAAGACCTGAGGCACGTCGTAAGGTTTTGCCCTAGGTCACAGAGTAGTATGCCACAGTAGGGTACTCGTATCATGGTTCCTGCACTAGTTGTCTCACTGCATGACTATCCAGCTAGGGGTAGGGGTCGGAAAGATAAAGGTGGAGGCCATCTAGTTATAGGTCATTCAAGGGGTGGAGGTCAGATTGGTAGGGCTCAGCCCCATTTCTTTGCATTTCTAGCTAGACCTTAGGCAAAGTCGTGTAATGTAGTCATCACAAGTATTTTTCTAATTTTCCAGAGATGCATCAGTTTTATTTGATTTATATTCTACTTCTTCGTATGTGTCATCCTATTTTGCTTTACATTTGGATATTCCTCGTGATTCTTTAAGTGCTTCTTTTTATGTGTCTATGCCCGTTGTGGATTCTATCGTGGTAGACCGGGTAAATCATTCATTTTGGTCACTATCGAGATTTATGACACTAGGGTCGATCTTCTGTTACTTGACATGGTATATTTGACATGATTTTGGGCATGGATAGGTTGTCACCTTATCATACTATTTTGAATTGTCATTCCAAGACTGTGGCGTTAACCATGTGGGGTTTCCTCGATTGGAGTGAAAAATAAATCAGGTCATTCCACTAACAGAGACATTTCATATTAGAAGGCCTGGCGTATGGTCGAGAATGGGTGTTTGGTGTAGTCTTATATCTGTGAATGAAGTGCGGAGGTTCCTTCCTTGGATTTTATTTTGATCGAGTGTGATTTGTTATCGACTTGCGTGCGTGGTTGAATTAAGTTACCGAATGATTCAGAGTCGAATTGGAAGAAGGATTTTAGTTTTGGAAGCTTAAGTGATGAGAATTTGACCGGAATTTGACTTTTTTGTAAACGGTTCCGGAATGGGGTTTGGATGATCTTAATATCTTCGTATAGTGATTTTGAACTTAGTCGTGCGTCCGAATTTGGATTTGGAGGTCCGTGGGGTAATTTGAGGCATTTCGGCGAAGGCTGAAAAAACTTGGTGTTTGGAGGATGGAGAAGTTCGACCCACAGTTGACTTTGGTGATATCAGAGTCGGAATGCAATTCCGAGAGTTGGAATAGCTATGTTATGTTATTTGGGACTTGTCTGCAAAATTTGACCTCGTCCCGGATGGGTTTGATAGGTTTTTGCCCGAGGTTTAAAAATTGGAAGATTTGAAAGTTCATAAGCTCGATTCATGGTGTGATTCATAGTTTTATCGATGTTTGATCTTATTTGAGACCTCGAGCGGGTCTGTATTAGGGTATGGAACTTGTTGGTGTGGTTGAGGAGGTCCGAGTTCTTGTATAATCACACATGCGGACCTTGGGCGCAGGTGCAAAAATAGAGGCGCGGGTGCGAGAGGAGCTGGTCTTGGCAGTCTCTGCTGGTGCGGAGAATTGGTACGTATATGCGGCACCGCAGAAGCGGATCCTTGGGCTCAGAAGCGAGAGGGAGCGCAGGTGTGGTTGGTCATGCGCACTGCGATTGCGCAGAATCAGCTAATTTTGTCGCATGTGCGAAAGTCCTGGCATATTCATTTAAGTCGAGGGTTGGCCATTTTTTTTCATATTTTGAGTGTGGACTTCGGATTTGGGAGCTTCATTTGGGGTTTTTCAAGATAATCGATTGGGTAAGTGATCTTCACCTATAATCTAACATATTCCATGATTTTATCTTTATTTTTATCATTTAATTTGTACTTTGAGTTGAGGAAAATGTTGGTTTTTGAAGAAAGTTTTCATAATGATAAAAATCATGTTTTGGGGGACTAAATGGTATCGGAATTTGATAATTTTAGTATGGTTGAACTCATACCGGAATGTGTGTTTGGGTTTTGTGAAATTTGCCAGGTTCTGAGGTGCAGGTCCGGGGGTCGAGTTTTGGGTCGATTTTTTGATTTTTATAAAGATTTAAACTTTATGATCCGGAATAGTTTCTTATGAGTTTTATTTGTACTTAGAAGTTATATTGGTTAGATTTGAGCCATCCGGAGGTCATTTCACCCGAGGAGTCCATTTTAGAGCATTAGGTTGTCTTCTTTGAGGTAAGTATCTTGCGTAACCTTGTGTGGGGGAACTACCCCTTAGGATTTCAGTCTTCTATGTTGATTGTAGTCCGTGTACACGAGGTGACGAGTACGTGCTCGAACTTATTTGTGAAAATTGGCCTTTTAAGGTTCCTAAGTCCTCTTAGTCATTGCAGTTGTTCTTGTCACGATTACTTCCTTAATTACTAGTTTCACTTTTACTTGCTTAATTAGAATTAATTTCTTCATGATTCACTCTTATTTATATTTGATTCATATGTGCCTTAATTGAGATTGTTATCTCTTCCATTGCCATGTTGCCTTCTCCCTAACTTCTTATCCCTATTTGAAGTTGTAGTTATTCCTGTTTGTGAATGTTCTCCCTTATTTGAAGTTATAGTGATCTTCTCGATGCCTACCTTTAGTTGAATTGGTTGTACCTCTACCGTAATTGTTCAACCTTAGAATAAGCTTAGAGTTCCTCTGCCTTAGTATACTTTCCCTTATTTGTAAATTATTTAAATCGTGTTAGTTTCTTGTTGTTAAACCATAAAGTGTGGGACTATTGTTACATGTGATTTTCTTCCTTGTTGAGCCGTTCTTATCATGCCTAGTCTTTCTTATTGTGGTTCCTCCTTATTAACTAGTTTTACCTTTTCTTGTGATCGAAGGTTCTTAAGTGGATTTATTTACCTATCTTGTATTATTGTCATTGTTATTGTTGTATTTGTTGTGGTGATGCATGAGGCTTCTGCCGTGCGGTTGTGGTTATTATGATACACGAGGTTTCTGTCGTGCAGTTGTCTTGTGAAAGTTGTGAGAAAATATTTTATGTGTTGTCCTTTCCTTTTCTTATGCTTACTAGCTGGTTTGAACTATGTTAGGACACTTGCACAACCATACACATAGCTAAGCACTCTTATCAGATTAAGGCGCTTCCTTGTTATTATTAAGTATAGATACCCTTGTTGTACTTTCCTTCTATGTGTGAGAGACTCTAATTGGCACGTGAGTCATCCGTGCCGTTATTGGCTGAAATGAGGGCACAAGATGCCAAATGTTAGGGTTCTGATATTGGGACCCGTAAATTATCCCTTATTTAATTTACTGTATTATTAGCCATATTGCGTAGTCTTTATGTAAACATCATATTTTGTTTTTCCTATACCTATACTTGTTCAGTTCATTAGACCAGTGGGTATCTTGACTAGTCCTCGTCACTACTTCACCGAGGTTAATCTTGATACTTACTAGGCACGCCTGTAGTGTACTCATACTACACTTTTGCATATTTTTGTGCATATTTCAGGTGTTGCGTAGCCGGTTGATCGTTAGCTAGCAGCTCGGATTGCTGCCGTGGAGACTCAGGGTAAAACCTACTTCAGCATTAGCGGGTTTCGGAGTCACCGTCCTATTTTGTTCATACACTATTTTATTTATTTTTGAACAGTTGTATTTAGAAGTTATAGTAAAATTCTATAGAGCTTATGACTTATACTACCGGGATTTGGGAATATGTTTACTGTATAAAGAATTCATCTAAAAAATTATTAGAATGTTATATTATTGATGTTGTACTTTCCGTAAATGTTAGGCTTCCTAGTCCTTAAGACTATGTTCCATCACGATACACAACAGAGGGGAAATTGGGTCGTGACACTCGTGCGCTCGAAACACCAAAATAACACCTAGAATTACGAATCGGACACCCAAAACGAATGAATTTTTCAATGAAACTTAAGAACATGCAATTTTTCAACCGGTGGTCCGAATCACGTCAAATCAACTCTGTTTCGCACCAAATTTTGTAGACAAATCGTAAATACTGAAACAACCCTATACTATGTTCCGGAACCAAAATTTGAACCAGGAAGCAATAAAGTCAAACTACGTTCAAACTCATGAATTCTTTAACCTTTTAGATTTTCAGTTTTCAACAAATTGTGGTAATTCAAGTTAGGGACTTCTTAGTTCGGGGCTTACGCCCAAGTCCTAAATCACGATACGAATCCACCGGGATCGTAAAAATACTTATCCGGGTGCGTTTACACAAAACGTTGACCGTTGTCAACTCAATTGAGTTTTTAAGGCGCGATTTTATATTTTCATCAATTTTCTCATAAAAACCCTCCGGAAAAAGGACACAGACTATGCACGCATATTGAGAAGGTTAAACAAAGTTATTCAAGGTCTCGGAATCAGAAACGAATGATTAACTATAAATGACCTATCGGGTCACCACATATAGTGATTGGAGTAAAGTAGTCGTACTAGAAGGTGCTATTGGATCACCCCCACCTTACTCTGGCATATCACCGGTAGTCTGTTCAAGGTTCCTGATGCAATGATAGCAACTAAACATGACATAGTCTTATCCTATGTTTAGGGTATAGTCTACGAGACTTACAAGGTATACTTCAATGGTACTTAGCCAGTTTGGACCTTCCATGTCGTGTGGCAGGCATTGAATTTATAGGTGACGGGGGACGTGGCTATGATCAAATTCTGTTGGTACGACGTAGACTTTTTCCAACGGTGTAGAAGTCCTATTAAGAATTTTGGTTGTCATTAGATTATTCTAGGGTAATGCCTCGTAGATTTATGTATCCAGACTTTCAGGAGAGGCTCATAATATGCAAGTGAATTTAGATTTTAGATATGTTAACGTTGCTACTAGTATTCGATTTTTTCCAGATGGTTATTATCTTAAGATTTATTTATAAATTTTTTGAGTAGGATGTTCAGTTTAGATCTTCAACTAGTTAGTACATGATTCACTCTACAACTTAGTACAAATTGGATGGCAATCATCCAAAAAATCTAATGTTCAACAAGTTCAAGTTCTTGAATGAAATCTCGTCAAATTGGGGAATCGGAAACACAATATCACGTAATTACAAGTGTATATTTGATTATTTAGCCTTTATGTTCCTCCTCTTCATTTACCCCTTACTTTTCTTTTTTCTTTATGTTCTTGGCAGTTGATCCACAATTACATTGGCTTTCCTCAGGTTCCCACTTTGTTTTAAATATGTAATTTAGCTAGCACTTCACATTATAGAAAATAAAAAGAAGACAAAAACAAAACATAAAACATAAAACATGTTAAGTGGTCCCTGATTAATAAAGTTCTTTTCCTCTTACAACGCCCCCCCCCCCAAAAAAAACCACCTTGCACCTTCTGTCTTTCCCACCTTTGATAACCAAGTAATCCATTTCCTTATAAATATTCCTCCATTTTGCTCCAAAACTCTTATCTCCTCCTCTTCTTCCTTCTTTTCTATTATTTTTGCTATGTTCTCCTCCTTTCGTAATTTCAAGAAGGAAGTCTATGGAAGATTTTGAAGTTCATCATAATCTTCATAAGAGTGAAAATTGTTACATGGGAATGAAAGAAGGAGCAATAAGAACAGGAGAAGGATGAGTTAAAGAATATGCAGGATGAGTTAAAGAATATGCAGCTCTTAGGCAAGTCTGACACTTGGCTTAATTCCATTTTCAATTTGACACTCTCTTTTTCTTTGTCCTCATATCATTCCTTTTTTCTTCACAATTTATATGCTTGCTTCATTGGTTGTCACGAAAGGGGAAACAAGACAAGAAAGAAGAAATATTAAAGGGTTCTAGGGAAATGGTCTCTTGTATTGTTAGTTGTATCAAACCAACCTAAGACTAAGAAATCTTCTGAAGGTTTTGTGTTTTCTTTTCTTTTCCTTTTTTTCTGTATTGTGTTTGCTGAAGAGAAATATCAACTTTGTAAACTCAATTTTCTGTTGAAAAAGTCTGCAAACTCACAATTCCGATGTTCTCTTTAACGTAACTTCACTTTCAACAACATATAAAATATGATTGGGTTCCCTTTTGTTATTTGGTTTTATCTCTTTAATTAAATAGGGTAATTTGATAACGATTGAACTTATGTACACCGACTATTTAATAAAAGCTTATATTATCAAATTAGTGCAATTTAACTTGATATTAGAAAAATAAATCTGTTTTTTTATTGTTTCTTAAAATTAATATTCTCACATTTCATTGTTACTATATCTCAAAAGATGCGATGTATATCAGAATTTTTAGGATGAATACCAAGATGATTTCGTGAAACGTATCTTGGAATTTTTTTGAGAAATAAGTAAGATCGGCAATTATAATAATTTATAATAATAATGAGAAAATTAGTTGAATTTATTGATTGTCTGAGCTTGATGCTTGTTGGAATAATTATGAGGTACATGATCTTTGTGCACGTCACTAAGGGAGCGTTAGGTGTGGTGCCTTTTCAAGTGTAGCAATAATTCCACTTAGGGCTAAAGCTTGTACTATTTTAATTATAAAGTACAGGAATTTGTTGACAATTATTTAGGGGCGGTTAAGGAAAGTTCAAGTCCTAATTTACCTACCTTAAATTATACTATATGTTTCAACCATGCATATACGTAAATTGTTAAGTAATTTATTTTATATTTTATTCATTTTGAGAATTTAGTAAGCATCGAGAAGTTTATGAGAATCTCATAATGCAGATATTATTGGACACCGAGAATATTAAAGAAAGTTGAAAATTCATGTAAGATCAATTTTGTCGCTATGACTTTGTTTTGACCAAAAGAGTTTATGAATCATACAAATACTTTAGTGGACTTTGCGCACTATGCCTTCTAAAGCAAGTTCGTTCAAACTTTTAGGAGATTTTGAATGCGCCAATAACTATTATCAGTCATGCCGACAAATTGAAATTTAAACAAATTGCCATATGAATACTAATTAGTGTGACCATATGATTGTTTACCCTTAAAATCGGATAACAATTAAATTTATAAATGATTTTAAAGACACGTAATTTCACCTTATACCAATTGATGAATACAATGATTAATGCTAGAAATTAACAATAAAATGAAGCAAACTAGTATAAAATGCAACTTGGCCCTCGAGTTAGATCGCCCTCGAACGGCCTGAGAATTAAGTAATATGAATTGAACTGAAGAACAAGAGAGTTTAAGAGAGGAAATAGTATTATATTGCTTTGATATGCGAGAGTTAGATGATTACAAATGATTAGAACCCCCTTTTATATAGTAGAGGAATTTCACTTATTGTATAATTCTAGTTACAGAAGGAAATCTCATGATTAGCAATAACCGTTCTTGATTCGATTCGTTTCGAGATTTCCGCCAAAATCCTCGACCGGTCACAGATATCTCGACTTTCCGTTAATATGCTATCTTCGGTCTTGCTCGATGCTTATCCCGTTTGATCTTGATCACCACTAGTCTCGATCTCGATTGGTACTTCGAATCCCGAGCTTGGTACCTTATCTTCATGTCCCGATCTAATATAATACGGGGCTGATCCTCGGCCCACCATCCCGGTCTCAGTCAATCAACAAAATCGGGTCAACCCGATTTTAACCGTATACAGATAGTCCCCTTGTTTTTTGGAGTGCGATAACAAGAAACTAATTAAGTCTTCGATTTGTACCCCGATGTCATGACGTAATCCCATGACGTAAGCAACAGAGGTGACCGAAACGTCCCATCGGTACAGTTCCCCGAGGTTTTTAATGTGTGTCAGTTGATGATCGGCCAATATGTGACTCTGAACTGTCGCTTTCAACCTATATAACTTCGATTCTTTCCTTATTCAAACCTTTACAACCATTAACTTCTCGGCTCTTGCTCCCAAACAACTCTTGCTTCTCACTTCTCATACCCAACTTTTATGAATTCTAATCAACTTTTCCACTATCTACTTTCCGCAAATGGCAGAGACATCTAATATTGTGCCCCTAAAAGAGGTTCCGACTTCACCGCATTTCGCCGGTGAAGCAGCTCCGGTGGAGTCCCCCCCCCATTGACGAGTATATTCTCACGGGGTGTCCGAAGGTTGCTGACTTTAAAACAGAAAAAACCGCTTTGGTACCAGGCTGGTGTGAACCGATGTCAAGGTACATCTGCATCATCACCGAGGGCCTCCTTAATAAGGTTAAAGATGAGTGGAATTGGGTAAACAAGGACGTGGTCATTCCTTCTCCTGAGAAATCGATCACCATATATGTAGAGGGGGTACTTAAGTGTTTACACTTACCCCTTTAGATTCAGCCCCTTAGATCCTGTAATAGTGGCCTTCTGCAAAAAGTACAATGTCACCTTGGGCCAGATTCACCCATCGTTCTGGAGGATCGTCGTCCTCCTCCATTTCTTCTCCAGCAAAATCGAGGGTTGTTCATTTACCCTCGATCATCAAATGCGTTTATACATGCCCCGAATCTATCGAGGGTTAATCAATCTCTTGCGTTGGGCCACCAAAGCCCCGTTTTCTAGCCTTGACGAGACCCGCGACCGAGGTTGGATGGGCAAATTGTCCGAATAATGACATCGTACTTTATCCCTGCCGAGGATATTCCTTTTTCGGAGAAGTGGAATTTCAATCGTAAGTATATTTTCTTTGAGTGCATTGTTTTCCCATTCGTATTTACCTCGGTCGTTGCTTACCTTTATAATATATTGCAGTTGTGGCCCAGATGCCGGACCCAGTTCCGGAGCTAAAACGATGGGTCGAGAACATGGTCTCTCAAAGGCCCTACTCTGAGCGGGCTTGGATGGAGCTTTCCAAGGGCCGATGGGAGGCTCGTAACCACGGTGAGCTTTCTCTTTCTATTTGTTTTTCACTTTAAAACATTTCCCTTTCTTAGCTAATTTGCTTGCCGTTTTTGCAAGTCTCGGGAAAGATGACCCAATGAGACCTCCTACCAGCGATGAAGAAATTCTTCCTCAACCATCAGCTCCAAAGCCGCTCAAGGAGAGAACAAGAAAAAGGGGCCCCAGTCCATTGGGCTCGAAAAAGTTGAAGACGACGAAGACGTCGCACAAGCCTAAGGGAAATATTATTCCCTTATCAATGGAGTCAATTCGCCGACTAAGGGATGAGTCGGAAGTGGAAGAAGAAGAGGAGGTCGGGCTAATGACTCGCCCGACGGTTGCCATTTCGGCACGGAAGTCCTCCAAACTGGAAGCAATCAATGAAGGAGCTTCAACCGGGATTCCCGAGCTGGAAGCCATCCCGTCCACATTGAAGACGGGAAAAGTAGAAACTCAAAGAAATACTCCCCAAGCATCGTAAGGGGTTCCTGGGGTCTAACCTAGTGTGATCAACATCTCAGATTCACCCCAGATTTCCGATGCTATGATCCAAGAAGCAAATATGTTAGATAGGCAACGATGGATCTCCATAACATTTTCGATGGGATCGAGGTGGCCACTTCTTAAGAGATCCCTGGTTTCGGTGACCTGTCGGTGCCGAAAAGAGTGTCATCGACGGGGACAACTGGGTCTCGATCAAGCTCGAAGTTGGTAGATCAGTTTCCAACTCCAAGTGTCGATCCTAATCGCAAACAACATTTAGTGTTGATCGTCCCCGAAGATACTCGGGTTTTCTCCCCCCGGGTGGAATCGCTAGTTATCTGAGGGTCCTGGTGACCGGAGAAGACCATGCGGTGATGGATGTCGTGGGGGCTGCTTTCCTGCTCAATGAGGCTCAACACGCGTTAAATCGGGGAACCTTCGAACTTTGTTTTGCACTTGCTTTGTACTTGTAGCTTATTCTTTACTTCTTTTTCTTCTTTCTTTTATAGGCTTCGGTGTTGCACCATGAATCTTTTGTGAGAGCCCGAGAGGAGAACAAGGCCGAAGTCCAGGGCCTTGTTGAGAAGAATAACACCTATCATCTCCTCAGCGAAAGACTCAATGCCGATCTGGTTGCAACTCGGGAGGAGCATACCGACATGGCCAAAAAAGTATTTCGAATGCTCCACGATAGTGATGCCAAGTTAGAGATAACAACTAACGATCCAATTCTGCAGATCTGACAAAGGATCGAGCAGATTGACCAGCTCAGTAAGCAAGTGGACGACGTTCGGGCCGAGGCCGATGTCTTCAAAGGGAACATGGACATCTTGGCTGCTATAAAGGATTCCGTTCAGGCCCAGTTGGAATCGGCCGATACTCAGCTTCAAGATGAAAAGAAGAAGAACTCGGTGCAAACCGAGAAGATCAGGGATCTCCAGTCCCAGTTAGATTCGGCCAGTGGCAAACTCGATGAGGCAAAATCTGAGGCGGTTAAGGCGGGCATCCATGACAATGAAAATGTGGCCTAGTTCAAAGTTGATGTTGAGGCCATTCAAACCAAAGCCAGGAGCATGATCGACCATGGGAAATTTTATGCTCGGAGAGAGGCCTTAGAAGACGCTCAAGCCCAAGGTTTTGATATTGCGACTAAGGTTGATAACGCCCGAGCAGAAGAACACCAGGCTCGGATATTAGCCTTCCCTGAAGACGACTCCAATGAGCAAGAAGAATATATCGAGGATGAGGACGTCGTTTCCGACAAGGACCAAGCTCCATAGTCCTTGGTATTTTTGCTCTTTCCTTTTGCATTTATTTTTTTCTTTGCGGCCACTTTCGAGCCGTTTGTTAAAAGACTTTAATCGGGCTATGCTAGCCTTGTAAATGATTTCGACATGTATAAGAAATTTTTATTTCTTTCTATTTGTCTCGTGAAATTTTGTTTCATTTCTGCCTTATTAAATAGTATTCATCAGTTTGAGGATTAGGAATTTTGACCAAAACCGAACTAGTGTAGTTTTTATGATCGAGTGAGTACTTGCTCGGACTCGAAGTAAGGTAAACCTTAGGTTTTATTGAGTGAGGACGATCTCTCGAACTCAAAGCAAAAGATGGCCCTTAGGCTTTTGTATTAGGCTATATTGCCTTTGTAAAAAGAATGGCTTTTTCCCCTTTTTGGCTTGAAAAGCTTATTGTTAGTTATATAAAAAAAATTATGCCTTAGCACGAAACAAGAAATTGTTCGAGAGTTCGAACAATTTTGTGCTCGTTAGATTTTTCGAGGCTTGATATTATCGATTCCCTTTGTAATTTTGCCGAGGGTAGCCCTTTTTAACTGGTTTATGAAAATATTCAAAGGCCTGTTTTATTACGGAACTCGGACGCCTCCGAACCGTGTCAATTTGGTTGTAGCCTTTTTTCGTCTGGGATTTCCTCTTGGGATTATTTTCCCGTTTCACTTCGAGCTTGCTCAAATCAGTCCCCGAGTGAGGTGGCCGTGGCCTATAAAAATAGAGAGTTGCCTCGTTAAGGTCTTATGATTTCGAGGTTTTAATAATTCAATCTCGTCCATTTTTTGGATGGTAGTCCCCTAGTGTGGGGTTAGTTGTTCGAACTTCAGTTATCGTCGGCCCTTAAGTCTGTTCTCACAATAGATAGAGAGTATGAAATTGTAAAGTAAAATTTTTCTAAGGCATAAGATATTTGTCAAGGAAAAATACTTCTCTTAATAGATGATTATACATGCGTACATCTTTGATGTCAGGGCTCGAGCAACCTCTGGGGGCACGGTTCATTCGACCGTTTGGCCCTTACAAAATTTACCTATCGAGACCCCGTTTACATGAAGTATTTTCTTGCAACAAAGTTGACATTCGAGGGTGATGCCACCCAGTATTCGCGGTTGATTGTAAAGAAGCCTCGGATACTGTTGACTCGCTCTAAGTTAGCACGAACAATGGTTGCCTCGTTAAAAACCTTGCCGGTAAAACCCATATGGGACAAAAACCGGTCTAAGGGAAAAAGAGTGCAATGAGTGCTTTCAGACCTAAAGACTTCGTGTTGAATAATCCATTCACTGTCCTCGATCGAACACATGCAATCAGTTAATTTTCAATATAAATGAAAACTGAAAGGTCGCACCTCAACAGTAGTATCGTTTTAGGAGCGATACGTTCCAATTGTTTGGTAATTGCTCGCCGCTCATCGTGTCGAGCTTGTAGGATCCTTTTCCGATGATGTCGAGGACCTGATATGGTCCCTCCCAATTTGGACCCAGTTTTCCTTCATTCGGATTTTGATTGTTCAAGGTGACCTTTCTTAGCACCAAGTCCCCAATTTTAAAGTACCAAAAATTTGCTCTTCGATTGTAATACCTTTCGATCCGCTTCTTTGTGAGGACAATCGAATGAGGGCGGCCTTGCGTCTTTCATCCAAAAATTCTAGGTTCGTATTCATGGTATCGTGATTTGATTCTTCTATTGTATATCGAAACATGAAGCTAGGTTCCTCGACCACAACGGGGATAAGAGCTTCGACACCATACACTAAAGAGAATGGTGTTGCCCCTGTACTAGATTTCGACGCCGTGCGGTAGGCCTAAAGAACCTCGACCAATATTTCTCTCCATTTCCCCTTAGCGTCGGTCAATCTCTTCTTAAGATTATAAATAATGGTCTAGTTGGTCGATTCGGCTTGTCCGTTCCCACTGGGATGGTATGGTATTGATAGAATCCTTTTAATCTTCTGATCCTCGAGAAATTTAATCACTTTGTTGCCGATGAGCTGCTTTCCCTTATCGCACACAAACTAAGCTTTACCTAGGGGGAAATGGGAGAGGGCCGACGATGTCCATTCTTCATTTCATGAACGGCCATGGAGATAAGACCGAGTGGAGCTTCTCCCCTGGCTGGTGAATCATTAGATCATACCTTTACCATTTGTCTCACTTTAGAACGAACTCTTTTGTATCCTTTTCCATATCGACCCAATAGTACCCCGCTCTGATAACATTGTGAACTAATGATTTGGCACCATAATTATTTCCACAAGTGCCTTTGTGAATCTCCCGTAGGAAATAGTTGGTATCTCCTGGTCCGAAACATATCGCCAATGGTCCATTGAACATCCTCCTAAATAGTGTTCAATCCTCGGCCAGAGTGAACTGTGCTATCTTTGTGCGTAGAGTTCTTGACTCCATTGGTTTTGAGGGGAGCTTCCTGTTCTTTAGGTATTCGATGTACTTGTTTCTCCAATCCCAGGTCAGACTTATAGAGTTTATTTTGGTGTGGCCTTCTTCGATCACTGATCTCGAGAGTTGTACGACCGAGCTGAGTTCGTCATCATCAACTGTTGAGCCCAAGTTTGTAAGGGCATCGGCCTCGCTGTTCTATTCCTGAGGTACGTGTTGTAAGGTCCACCCTTTAAATCGATGTAGAGTCACGTGTAACTTGTCCAAGTACCTCTATATTCTGTCTTCTCGGACTTCGAAAGTTCTGTTGACCTGGCTTACCACGAGTAGGGAATCACATTGGGCCTCAATGACCTCTACAGCCAAACTTTTAGCCAGCTCGAGACCTGCAATCATGGCCTCATACTCGGCCTCATTGTTAGTTAATTTCGAAGCGCCATCCGTGAAAAGGGTCCACACCCCCGATGATGTACCAGACTTTAACAATAGTTCTTTTTCGACCTCGGGAGGGCTGGCATGAAGTCGGCCACGAAGTCTTGCAAAATTTGAGACTTGATGGCCGTTCAGGGTTGATACATGATATTGTACCCACTGATCTCAACGTCCCATTTGGGAAATTGACCCGAGAGTTCGGGTTTGTGCAAAATATTGCGAAGGGGATAGGTAGTTACAACACAAATTGGATGACATTGGAAATACGATTTTAATTTCCTAGAGGCGCTTATTAAAGCAAACGCTAATTTTTCTAAGTGTGGGTATCTGGTCTCGGCCTCTCCTAAGGTCCGACTAACATTGTAAACAAGGAATTGTGTACCTTTCTCTTCTCGAACTAGGATCCCGCTTACCGCTATTTCCGAGACTGCTAAGTATAAGTAGAGTTGCTCATCTTCTTTCAGGGTGTGAAGTAGTGGCGGGCTTGATAGGTATCAATTTATTTCTTCTAAGGCTTTCTCGCATTTCGGGGTCCATGCAAAATTACTCTTCTTCTTAAGTAGTGAGACAAACTTTTGACTTTTATCTAAGGACCTCAAAATTAATCAACCTAGGATGGCTATGCGCCCCGTTAACCTTTGTACGGCCTTGACATTATCCACGTTTGTGATATCCTCGATGGATTTGATTATATCGTGGTTGATCTCGATTTCCCGATTTGATCCCATGAAACCGAGGAACTTGCCTGAGCTGACCCTGAATGTGCACTTCTCCGGGTTGAGCTTCATGTTGTATTTTCTCAGAATATCGAAAGTCTCCTACAAATGTTTCAAATGGTTCTCCGCTCGCATAGATTTAACTAACATGTCGTCAATATAAACCTCCATAGATTAAACTATTTATTCTTTGAACATTCGATTTATTAGGAGTTGATAAGTTGCACCTGCATTTTTTAGTCCGAACGGCATCATGTTATAACTAGAGGTGCCGTATTTAGTGATAAATGAAGTCTATTTCTGATCCTGTGGGTTCATCTGTATTTGGTTGTACCCGAAGTAGGCATTGAAAAAACTGAGAATCTCGTGGCCAGTCGTGCATCAATCATGCGATCGATATTCGGCAAAGGAAAAGAATCCTTAGGGCATGCCTTGTTCAATGTCCTTATAGTCTACGCACATTCTAAATTTATTTACGTTCTTAGGGACTACCACTATTTTTGCTAACCATTCGGGATATTTTACTTCCCGAATGGACCTATTTTGAGAAGTTTGGTTACCTCATCCTTGATGAATGCATGCTTAACCTCGAACTGGGGCCTTCTTTTTTGCTTTACCGGACGGAACTTCGGGTCCAGGATTAGCCGATGGGTAGTGATTTCTGTTGAGATATCTATCATATCGGGATGAGACCAGGAAAAGCAATCCATGTTAGCTTTAAGGAAATGAATAAGTTTGTTCTTGAGCTCAGGGGTTAGCCTTGTGCCCAAGTATACCTTTCATTCGGGCTGGTGGTCGATCAATGTGACTTGTTTCATCTCTTCGACCATTGACTTGGTGGCATCGGATTCATCAGGAATTATGAAGGATCGAGGGATCCAGTAGTCGTCATTCCTGTAGGTACCTTGCTCCTGCAATTAGGTCGAGGCCGGTGTCTGTGGCTTCTAGTTGGCCTCCTACTTTCCCTTCGACTCAGATCCCCTTGTCGATGAAAGTGTCGATACCAGTATCACTTCATCGAATGAAAACTTCTTCTTGGCGGCAGGTTGTTCTCGGAATTCCTTTTTTATTCCCTCCGTTATTGGGAACTTTAGAACTTGGTGAAGAGTTGAAGATACAGCCCTCATGTTGTGACTCCAAGGCCTTCCGAGCAGGGTATTATATCTCATATCGACCTCGATCACATGGAACTTTGTTTCTTGAATGGTCCCGTCTATGTTTACTGGCAAGCTAATTTCACCTTTGGTACTTTCACTCGCCATGTTAAAGTCATTAAGAACCCGAGTTGCAGGCACAATTTGATCTTATAGGTCGAGCTGCTCCACGACCCTTGATCGAATAATGTTGGCCGAGCTTCCTGGATCAATCAAAACACATTTAACTTGAATTTTATTCATAAGAACATATATTATCAGTGCATCATTGTGGGGTTGTGAGATTCCCTCTGCATCCTCGTCATCGAAAGACAAGGTCCCTTCCGGCACAGAGTCTCGAGTTTGCTTTTCCCTCGTGATCGACACCTTGGTGCGCTTGAATACGGGTCCTTGTGGAATATCTACCCCACCAACGATCATGTGAATCACATGTTTTCGTTCTTCCAGTTCATTTTTCCTATTTGAATCCCTGTCTCTGAAGTGGTTCTTAGCTCGGTCTCTTAAGAATTCTCGAAGGTGATCCTTGTTGAACAAACGATCTACCTTTTCCGTTCTATGACCATGAGTACCATGGTATTTGCATATTTGGTTAGGATTCCTCTGAGCCAGATCGGTTTGTAAGGGTCTAGGCCATCTGGTATCTTTGATCCGCCCAATGGACGAAACAATAGCTGACACATCAACACTGAAGTTGTATTCAGATAGTCGTGGTGCTTCTATGGGATCGACATTTTTATCTAAACCACTCTTACTCATGAGCCCTAGAGAGCTCTACCCTCGATCATTTCTTCGATCACTTTGAACGGGGCTTCACCCAGGACCGTTGTTTCTCTGATCTTCATCGTACGGTTGATACCAATCTCTGTTTAATCGGGGTTCTCTGTCGATGTCCCTTTGAATTAAGCCGACGGGCGTGTTTGAATAAACGGAATCAGAAGGAGCTCCCAACTGATCATCCTCGACCCTAATTTTTGACGGGTACCGATTATGCACATTGGCCCAGGTCACAGCTGGATACTCAATAAAATTTTGCTTTAGCTGTTGGGCGGCCGCTGAACTTTGTACGTTCAAACAATGAGTAAAAGGTTGGACGGCCCAATCATCTGCGATTAGGGGTAGGTCCATACGTTTTATCTAGAACAGATATACGAACTCTCTGAGCATTTCGTTGTCTTTCTGCTTCACTTTGAAGAGGTCCCACTTCCTAGTCTTGACCTTTATTGCTCCGGCGTGTGCTTTGACGAAATCATCTGTGAGCATGGCGAAGGAATCAATGGAATTTCGCGGCAAGTTGTGGTACCATATCATTTCCCCTTTCGATGAAGTCTCTCCAAACTTCTTCAATAAAACAGACTCAATCTCGTCATCCTCTAAATCATTCTCCTTTATTGCGCATGTGTAAGAAGTGACATGCTCATTGGGGTATGTGGTCCCGTTATACTATGGAATTTCTGGCATGCGGAAATTTCTTTGGGATGGGCTTAGGAGCCGCACTTGGGGGGAAAGGCTTCTGCACGAACTTCGTTGAATCCAAACCCTTCAAAATCGGTGGTGCCCCCAGTATTTGGTCAACTCGGAAGTTATAAGTTTCTACCTTTTTGTCATTATCTTTAATCTTTTTATCCCCCGATTCAATTTGCTTTGTAAGCTCTTGGAGCATATTCATAATGGCAGGGTAAGTATCTGATTAATTCAAATTTGACCTCTTCGATATTGGTTCGGCCCTGTGAACAACTTCTGGTGAGGGCTCAGGTTCAACCCTACTCGGTGCTCGGTACTAATTTTGGAGTTGCGCTATGGCAGCTTGCTGAGCCTGTAACATTTCAAATATTAGTCGAAGGCTGACTCTGCCGTCTTCTCCACTATATGTATCTCGACCGACTGGTCGAGCGTCTTTACGGATTCTACTCTCGGGATCGACGCACAGATTTGCATTTAGGGAGACATAAGAATTGACATTGACGGGATTTGCAACCGGTACCCCCTCGAGGCCAGCCTAAGGTACTTCAATCCCTAAGGTGGCTATATTGTCATTTTCTCCATGAAAACCGATGTTGTTGTCGGCGTGTGTGGGTATTGTTTGTATGTTTGACATGCTGATACTGAAATCAAAAACACTTACGAGAACAAGGGTAAAGTAGTGTGTGTTATAAGAACTAATATCATGCAATCACTATTATCTTTAGCCCCACGGTGGGCGCCAAACTGTTTACCCTTAAAATCGGACAAGAATTAAACTTATAAGTGGTTTTAAGGACACGTGATTTCACCTAGTACTAATTGATAAATATGATGATTAATAATATAAATTAATAGTAAAATAAAGCAAACCAGAAATGAAATGCAATTCTGCCCCTCGAGCTAGATCTCCCTCGAACCAGCTGAGAATAGAGTTAAGTAATATGAAATAAACTGATGAACTGAAGAACAAGAGAGTTTAAGAGAGCAAATAGTATTATATTGCTTTGATATGCGAGAGTTAGATGATTACATATGATTAGAACCCCACTTTATATAGTAGAAGAATTCCACTTATGGTACAATTCTAATTACAGAAGGAAATCACATGATTAGCTAAATAACTGTTCTTGATTCGATACGTTCCGATATTTCTTCCACGATCCTCGACTAGTCATGGATATCTCGGCTTTCTGTTAGTACGCTATCTTCGGTCTTGCTCGATGTCTATCCTGTTTGGTCTTGATCACCAATGGTCTCGATCTCGATTGGTACTTCAAATCCCGAGTTTGGTACCTTATCTTCATGTCTCGGTTTGATATTATACGGGGTTGATCCTCGGCCCACCTATGGTCTCGGTCAATCAACAAAATCGGATAAGCCCGGTTTTAACCGTATACAATGACATTCATTAATTTTTTATAATCGAAAAAGTTTAGATTGTTAATGGAACCTAGTTCGAAATTCGATTGATCACATGTCCTCTCTTCTACTCTCTCTCCCTCCCATAACAGACACTTCAGTTCAAAATGTTCTTTCAAGAAAATCACTTTAAGAATCAAGACTAAATTTGTTAATTATTCTCAACTATACCCTTAATATTGAAGAAATAATAGTTCATTCAATACTTCTTAATTCTTAAAAAGCATTTAATAGGAGTACTTAGTAAACTACATCTTGTATTTAATTATTGTTTTATTAATTGGCATCAAAATAACTAAAACAATAATTAAAATGGAATGGAGGTAGTGTCGGCCGAAGGGTGAGCAAGTAAAGCAAATGCTTTAGGCCTTCGAATTTTCGAGGCCCCATTTTTTATTAATAGTAGATTTATGATTAATTTTCTTTAAAAAATTAAGTATTTTAAAGTACAAAAGTACAATATTTAATAACCGAAGAACATAAGTTGTCACGATCCGAAATCCCACCTTTCAGACCGTGACTGCGTCTAACGTTGAACCCGCTAGACAAGCCAACGTATACTACACATTAATATTTTTTAAATCAATCCAACAGTAGTAAAATTTAATACCCTTCAAATCTTAGATGAAATAACCAACATACTTCATAACTTTAACAGCAGAAATGTAACCACACTCTGAAAATGCGTAATGACCTAGTAAAGATAACAACATCGCATAATCCCAAAACGAGGGTGTCACAACCTCACGGACTATCTAAACGAGTGCTAAATACAGAGTCTGAAAAGAAATATATAATTGTCTTGAAACTAGGAGAAAAAGTAAGACAATAAGGAATCAAAATGCAGGAGAGACACCAAGGCCCACGAACGTCAGCGGTATACCTTGAAGCTCTGGGTGGACTGAAGGTGACTCCCTCAATGCGGTCCACTGGGTCCGGATGCGGGATCTGCACAACATTAAGAAGTGCAGTGTAGCATCAGTACAACCGACCCCATGTACTGAGTAAGTGCCGAGCCTAACCTCGGCCGAAGTAGTGACGAGGCTAGACTTGACAATAACGATAACCTGTCCTATTCTACAGCAGGTAACAGGGATAATACAAGGCAAGAGATAAGCAGACAAGTAAGAGACACGGGAGTAGTGAAGGGGAAAAAATGAAATGAAGCAATCAAATTGACAGATAGAAGTAAGCAAGGGAGGAAATCTAACACAATAGCCAACGAAACAAGTATAAGTACCAGAAATGTAAACAATGACACGGCATCACCCTTCGTGCTTTTAGTCTCTTCCTCACAATGAAATGTAATCAAGTGTCATGGCACGGCATCACCCTTCGTGCTTTACACTCTTCCTCACTATGCAATGTAATCAAATGTCATGGCACGACATCACCCTTCGTGCTTTTACTCTCTTCCTCATAATGTAATGTACAATGTATCATGGCACGTCATTAACCTTCGTACTTATAATCAATAAAAGTCATGGCGCGACATTAACCTTCGTGCTTATAATCAATATGAACCATGGCACGACATCACCCTTCGTGCTTTACACTCTTCCTCACTATGCAATGTAATCAGATATCATGGCACGACATCACCCTTCGTGCTTTACACTCTTCCTCACCAAACAATAACAGATATAATGGCAAGGAGTACAACATAGTGGAAATTGACAGTTCAAAACACCCGGCAAATGGAAAAACATCGATTAATAACTCAATAAATGCCCGGCAAGGGTCTTAGCTATAACCAATAACTTCAATCGTATACTCTACACTTGGATAATCAATCGTATCAACACTTCTCAAACTCAACAGCCAATACTTTCAACAAGAATGAATTACCAAGTAGAGACAATCTCATAATATGCTAAACATGGGAGA
>ML242206.1:0-85463 GCA_005239495.1 Nicotiana undulata
CATTGAGCAGCACAAAATCTACTGAAAAGAGGCTAAAATGAGTGGTAAAATTGCCATTCATCAGCAGGAAATATCTTTTGTTCTAGAGGAACCCTCCGTAAGGAAAGCAAGTACCGAACAGGTCCAACCGTGAATTTGCAGGACCCACCTGAAAAATGGGAGTGAACTAACACTCACAAATGTTCCTAGTACAAAACTAGGGCAGAATTTTTCTTTCTTTGTTTGTTGTGTCGTGATTGCAGGTACCCACCGGGAGAACAGGGTCAATTTTCGATTTACATTTTCAAGTTCAAGAGGCATTAGGAGCCGCCTTAAGAACAGGGTCAGTGTTCAATTTTCAATTTCCTAGTTCAAGAAACATCGGGAGAGCCCGCCTGAAGAACAGGGGAAACTTTCATCCTCAAGTCAGAGAGGCATCAGGCGCCCGCCTGAAGAACATGTTTACAATGTCAAGCCACAGAGGCATCAGGAGCCCGCCTGAAGGACAGGGTCAAGTGTCAAGTTCAAGTCAGAGAGGCATCAGGAGAATCCCTCTTGAATAATAGGGTCAACTTTCAAGTTCAAGTCAGAGAGGCATCAGGAGAATCCCGCCTGAAGAATTGGGTCAACTTTCAAGTTCAAGTCGGAGAGGCATCAGGAGAACCCCGCCTGAAAAACAGGGTCAAATTTCAGATCACAAGTTCAAGTTTTTGGCAATCAGGTGCCCACCTGGAGAACAAGGGAATACAGTTAAAGTTTTGGCAATCAGGCGCCCACCTGGAGAACAAGGGAATACAGTTAAAGTTTTGGCAATCAGGCGCCCACCTGGAGAACAATGGAATACAGTTCGAGTTTTGGCAATCAGGCGCCCACCTGGAGAACTAGGGAATACAATTCAAGTTTTGGTAATCAGGCGGCCACCTGGAGAACAAGGGAATACAGTTAATGTTTTGGCAATCAGGCGCCCACCTGGAGAACAAGGGAATACAGTTAAAGTTTTGGCAATCAGGCGCCCACCTGGAGAACAAGGGAATACAGTTCGAGTTTTGGCAATCAGGCGCCCACATGGAGAACAAGGGAATACAATTCAAGTTTTGGTAATCAGGCGCCCACTTGGAGAACAAGGAAATACAATTCGAGTTTTGGCAATCAGGCGCCCACCTGGAGAACAAGGGAATACAATTCAAGTTTNNGATCGAGTTTTGGCAATCAGGCGCCCACCTGGAGAACAAGGGAATACAATTCAAGTATTGGTAATCAGGCGCCCACCTGGAGAATAAGGGAATACAATTTCAAGTTGTGGAAATCAAGCGCCCACCAGGAGAACAAGGGAATGCAGTCCAAGTCTCGGCAGCCAGGCACCCACCTGGAAAACAAGGGAGCCCATTTTAGAATTCAATTCAGGTTAGCAGTAACAGAAGCTCGCGGCAAGAATGCGAGTCGACAATCTGAGATGACTAAAAGAATATGGTCTCAATCCTGAATAAAAGAAGAAAAGAAATATCATCCAAAATGCATAAGCGAATACAAGATATGGGTTGCTCAAGACATGAATGAGTCACGAGCGTGGCATATCTGGTTTTGCTCCGAAGAAGCCGTGGAAGAATAAATCATCACCTGCAGCTAGCAAGTGTCAAGGTTCAAATCTAAAGTCTGCATGAAGACCATTTAAGACTCAAGATCAAGCTTCAGAAGACTTATAGATAGGAACCTTGTAACTCATAGTTGATAGGTTTAGCTAGTCTTTTTCATTTTTGATGTAATGGAAGGAACCGCGGACCGGAGCCTCGAACAGCACCTCAGTCGACACTCCAACTCACCTTTCCATCATTCTCCAGAACTACACTGACCTGATTCCTTTATAGCCAAGAATATGTAGGCAACCTCAGAAGCAAGGTTCGGTCGGACTTTTTCAAAATGCTTCCCACGGAGTATTCATACGGGCAAAAACCGCTCGTATTCGCTCACTTTATCTTTGCCCGAAAACTCTTCGCGTTTCCGAGAAAAGAGGGGCAGCTGTGAGCACATGATTTTAACCCGATGGAAAATACTCCTACAAATTCAAAATAGGTTTTTCTAATTTTTCTAATTTTCATAGAATTTTCAAGAGTTTCTTGTAAATTGTTGTTTGCATATAGTTGCATATTTAATATTTTAAAATCGCGAGAACAATACCAAAAAGTGTCTAAGAATTACGTGTATAGCATTTTAGGTTTTAATTTCATTTAGGATTTAATTCCATAAGTTTATTGCGTTATCAAACAAAAAATAATCAAAAATATTGGTCATTTTTACATTTTTAGTTATGTTAAAAATTAATAATTTCCTTTCATTAGGTTTAAGTTAATTAATTAGAAATAGACAAAATATAATTTTACAATTTAGATTTAATGTAGGATTTAGATTTTACTTAAAATTATAAAGCTAAAAAAATCAAGAAAATAAAAGTAGTAAAGAAAAGATGGTTCAAATCCGGATAGGGTCATTTTCAGTGGCCCAATTGCCCTAAATTACCCAAACCCACCCAGCCCAATCCCTTTGATCCGCCTATACCCAGCTGCTGACCCGCCCTGACCCATGAACCGCTCCATCTCCATCTTTAAATCCTAGCTGTCCAAATATCTTGATCCAATGGCCCATTTATTTTCCCAACTTCATATAAAACCTTCATTATAACCCCTCCCCAAACCTAACCCTAACTCCCCAAACACCCCAACTGGCGCCACCCTTCCCCCACTCGTCTATCGCCACTTCAACCGGCCAAACTCGCCGGAATCAAGCGAGTCAACTCACAAAATTCACTCACGTGCTCCCTCATCTCCCCTCTCGCCACGTAGCATAACAAACCTCTGACAACAAGAAGATTCCCTCCGATTTCATGCGCCTTTAACGATTTGTTGGATGAATGGGAGTCGTGGATTGAGGGATAATCAATCCATGCCCTCCATTTGTCCCAAAAATCATTTTGCAGAAACAAATTTGAGGATTCTTTTTTTTCGGATTTGGGGGTGAGGGTACAAGCCTCTAAAGGTGAGTATATATATCTCTCTTGGTGCGAAAGGGAAGGGGAAGAAAATTTTCTGGAAAAACGTTTTTGAGAAAAAAGCTAAGGATAAGTTTTCTTCTAATTTTTAGATGAACTGGTTCTAATTTGCTTTTTTCTTTTCTAGTTCTGATATTACTCTACAAAAAAAAAAGAGAAAAAAATATAAGGTTTAGTTTGAATTTCATAATTTCATTCTTTTCCATCTGCTTTTAATCCGGGTGTTCAAAGAATGGGGTTTGATTGAGTTCAGAGTATATTGAGTTTTTCCGGCGTTGTTCAATTCCTGCTGCTGGTTCTCCATTTGTTTTCTTGCGTCGATTTCTAGGCTTCATTTAGGGATCGTGTTTGTCGCTGTTATTTCATCAAGTTGTCGAGCTCCATCTATCTCCTTTTCTATTAAATTTTATTTGGTTTCCTTCTATTTCATCTTCGGTAACAGGTAATACCATAATCCTTTTGTAATTATTTTATTAGTATGAAGAAGTTGTGGATTCGGATCTGTGATGGATGTTTCTAAGTTCAAAGTTTGCTTTGGATGATTGAGATAGAGGTCTTTAGGTTGTTTGAACATTTTTTTAGTCAATCAAACTGAAAGTGCTAAAATAATGTGATAAACAAAGGCATAATTAAAGACCCGCTTGTGTTTGGCTTAGGAACTTACTTCTTCTCCTCTCTTCGCTGCACCTTTCCACATCTGTATCTATGTCCTGGTTTTAAGTAATTTTAAGTGTTAATAGGTTTATTATCTTCTACTTTTAAATAAATTTCGTAACTTCGACTAGCCTTAACGGTGTTTCATTGAGTTACCTGTTTTATTATGTTAATGTGAGATGAACGAAACTACGTTAGCCACGTTAATTTTGATAGTTTTTTTTTCATTAACGTGTTAAGGAGGGTTCTGTTTCGACGAGATTTAGTACCAAAATTGGTAAGGTTTGCTACTTAAAACTTTAGTTTCTTCTGATTACATGTGAGGCCTATTGCCATTCTTTGTGTTGATTAATGTAGTTAAATAGATTTATTTTGGTATAATAGCAAAGCAGCTTTAACTTTGATAAGGATACTGGAATCCTACTGAGTTATCTTTGTGAATTTTACTTTTTAATCGCTCTATATTTCTCTACATCCTAAAGCTGCTACACTTTTGTTTCGTTATGCTAAGGATAAGGTTATATTCTCACAATGCCCGATACGGTTTCGGCGCTTTAGGCGCGATAAATAATGAATTATCGTGGCTATGGATACGGTTCCCGTGGCATGGTCACGATATGTAAATCCCATTCGAGTGTGCGTTTCACGTGACTCGACCTTATAATTTCAAACAACAATAAAAATTAACATGTTGTGAATTGCGGGTGCATTTCACCTGGAGCGATTCGCAATGTGTATAAAACCGTAAGTCAAAGTTCGCGTGCGCATTCTATGTGACCCGGTTATAACTTTGTTTAATATTTAAAAATAAATATGTCGTAGACCACGGGTGCATTTCATGTGGCGCAGTTTGCAACGTATACCAAAACGATAAGTGTACGATATCGTGATTTGTGTCAAAATAATTTCGTAAATAACTAAAAGCGGCTAGAATTTAAAAATGCACAATAGGTTTAGATATGTAATAAATTAGATAATTAGGCCAATTATTAATAGTTGAGCGACCGTGCTAAAACCACGGAACTCGGGAATTCCTAACACCTTCTCCCGGGTTAACATAATTCCTTACCCGGATTTCTGTGTTTCGCGGACTGTAAAACAGAGTCAAACTTCCTCGATTCGGGATTTTAAACCGATGACTTGGGATACCATAAATTATTTCAAGTGGCGGCTCTAAAATTTGAATAAAATAATCCTGTTTCGATTGTCACTTAAATTGGAAAAACTCCCTTTATAACCTTTTCGGGGTAGTAAAAAGGAGGTGTGACACTTCGCATGTCCTCCTTGGACTCCCAAGTCGCCTCCTCGACCGGTTGACCCCTCCACTGGACCTTTACGGCAGAAACTCTCTTGGATCTCAACTGACGATCCTGTCTATAAACAATAGCAACTAGCTCCTTCTCGTAGCCCAATTTCTCATCCAACTGAATAGTGTTGAAATCAACCACGTGAGAGAAGTCAGTGTGGTATCTCCGGAGCATGGATACATGAAATACTGGATGAACCCCTGATCAATTGGAAGGTAAAGCAAGCTCATAAGCAACCTCTCCAACTCGCCTCAACACCTCGAAAGCACCTATAAACCTCGGGCTCAGCTTGCCCTTCTTCCCGAACCTCATAACACCTTTCATCGGCGAGACCTTCAACAGTACCTTGTCTCCCTCCATAAATGCTACATCACGCGCCCTCTGATCCGCGTAACTCTTATGTCTGGACTGAGCCGTGTGAAGCCTCTCCTGAATTAACTTCACCCTCTCTAAAGCATCTCTCACCAGATCAGTGCCATATAATCTAGCCTCACCAGGCTCAAACCACCCGACAGGAGAACGACACCGCCGACCATACAAAGCCTCAAATGGAGCCATCTCGATGCTGTACTGATAACTATTACTGTACGCAAACTCAGCCAAAGGCAAGAATTGGTCCCACTGACCTCCGAAGTCAATCACACAAGCCCTAAGCATATCTTTCAATATCTGAACTGTACGCTCCGACTAAATATCAGTCTGAGGGTGAAATGCTGAGCTGAGATCTATCTGAGTGCCCATCTCACAATGTAATGCTCTCCAAAAGTGCGAGGTGAACTGAGGACCTCGATTTGATATGATGGACACCGGCACACCGTGCAACCTGACTATCTCCCGAATGTAAATCTGAGCTAGCCTCTCAAAAGTGTAAGTAGTAGCCACATGAATGAAATGCGCCAATTTGGTCAATCTATCCACAATGACCCAAACCGCGTCAACCTTTCGCAAAGTCCGAGGCAACCCAACCACGAAGTCTATAGTGATGCGCTCCCACTTCCACTCAGGAATGGGCATCTGCTGAAGTAGGCCGCCTGGCCTCTAGTGCTCATACTTCACCTGCTGGAAATTAAGACACCTAGCAACATAGTCCACTATGCCCATCTTCATTCGCCTCTACCAGAAATGCTGCTTCAAATCACGATACATCTTCGTAGCCCCCGGATGAACAGAATCCCGAGAACTGTGTGCCTCCTCTAAAATCCTCTCCCTCGGGTCATCAACATTAGGAACACATAAGAGGCCCTGAAGTCTCAGAACACCATCCTCGCCAATGGTAACCTCCTTGGTCCTGCCCTGAATCACTATCTCTCGTAGCTTTGCCAAACACGGATCATCATACTGCCGAGCCTTAATCTCCTACAATAACGAAGACTGAGCAACCACATGTGATAAAACTCGACGAGACTCTGAAAGGTCTAATCTCACCAGGCGATTAGCCAAGGAATGAATGTCCAAGGCTAGAGGTCTCTCCTCTGCTGCAATATAAGCTAAGATTCCCATACTTTCTTCCTTCCTGCTTAAGGCATCTGCTACTGCATTTGCCTTGCCCGAATGATAAAGAATGGTGATATCATAATCCTTCAGCAACTCAAGCCATCTGCGCTGCCTCAAATTAAAATCCCTCTGTTTGAAAAAGTGCTGCAAATTACGGTGGTCTGTATAAACCTCACAGGACACTCCGTACAAGTAGTGCCTCCAAATCTTCAGGGCATGGACGATCGCCGCCAACTCTAAGTCGTGCACAGGGTAATTCTTCTCATGAACCTCCAGCTGGCGCGAAGCATAAGCAATAACTCTCCCGTCCTCCATCAACACATATCCCAAACCAACGCACGAAGCATCGCAATACACAGTATACATCCCAGAACCAGAAGGCAATACCAGAACTGGTGCTGAGGTCAATGTTGTCTTGAGCTTTTGAAAGCTCGCCTCACACTCGTCGGACCATCGAAACAAGGCATTCTTATGAGTCAATCTAGTCAATGGAGCTACAATAAAAGAGAACCCCTCCAGCAAATCGGCGATAGTAGCCTGTTAGGCCCAAAAAGCTCCTGATCTCTGTAACTGAAGTAGGACGCTGCCAACTCTGAACTGCCTCAATCTTCTAAGGAACAACCTTGATACCCTCTCCGGATACCACATGCCCCAATAATTCCACGGAATCTAACCAGAACTCACACTTGGAGAACTTAGCATATAACTTATGTTCCCGCAAGGTCTAGAGCCCAACTCTCAAATGCTGCTCATGCTTACCCAGGCTCCGTGAGTAAATCAAGATGTCATAAATGATGACAATGACGAAGGAATCAATGTACGGCCTGAATACCCTATTCATCAAGTCCATGAATGCCGCTGGGGCATTAGTCAAGCCAAAGGACATCACCAGGAACTCATAATGACCATATCTGGTGCGAAAAGCAGTCTTCAGAACATATGAAGCCCGAATCATCAACTGATGGTAACCCGACCTCAAATCAATCTTAGAAAACACGCGAGCACCCTACAACTGGTCAAACAAATCATCGATGCGCGGCAGAGGATACTTGTTCTTAATGGTCCCTTTATTCAACTGGCGGTAATCAATACACATCCTCATAGACACATCCTTCTTCTTCACGAATAGGACTGGAGCACCCCACGGCGATACACTCGGCCGAATGAACCCCTTAGCCAACAACTTCTCAAGCTGATCCTTCAACTTCTTCAACTCCTTAGGAGCCATACGGTACGGGGAATAGAAATAGGGTGAGTATCTGGAGCTAAATCAATGTAGAAATCAATGTCTCGATCTGGAGGCATTCTTGGAAGGTCTGAAGGAAATACATCGAAAAACACTCGAACAACTAAAACTGAATCAATAGTCGGGGACTCGGCGGTGGTGTCCCGTACATAAGAAAGATAGGCCAGACAACCCTTCTCGACCATATGTCGAGCCTTCGGAAATGAAATAACCCAGCTGGCTGCACTAATTGAGGAACCCCTCCACTTCAACCTAGGTGACTCGGGCATGGCTAAAGTAACTGTCTTGGCATGGAAATCCAGTACGGCATGATTTGGAGATGGTCAATCAATGCCTAGCATAACCTCGAAATCAACCATGTCGAGCAATAAAAGGTATGCTCTGGTCTCGAACCCACAGAAGGTAACCACACAAGACCGGTAGACCCGGTCTACCACCACAGAATCGCCCACAGGAGTGGACACATATATAGGAGAACCCAAGGATTCACGAGGAACATCCGGACAACGAGCAAATAATGCTGAAATATACGAATAGGTGGATCCTGAATCAAATAATACTCAAGCCTCTCTACCACCTACTGAGATAATACATGTGATCACGGCGTCTGAGGCCACTGCATCTGCTCTGGCCGGTATAGCATAGAATCTGGTTGGAGCACGGGAAGATTGAGCCCCACCAGAGCGAACAAGAGTTGACTGATCTCCCCCCGACCGGCCTCCACCTCTAGGACGACCCTTTTCGACCTGTCCTCCACCTCTAGGTGGTCGGCCTGCTGGTGCTGGACCCATAGGCTGATAACCATGCTGCACTACCTTGCCCCGAAGCCGGGGACAATGTCTCTGCATATGACCTAGATCCCAACACTCATAGCAACCTCTAGGTACCATAGCCTGCTGCCCCGAAGAAGAACTCTGAATAGACGGAGAGCGATGTGCACCCTCTGGCATAGCACTGAATTAGGGACTGGAGGATCTCTGCTGACTGGAATAACCACTGGGTGGACTCTGAATGGCTGGAGGACGGTAGGAACGCTCTGGCATAGCACTGAAATGAGCCCTCGCTAGAACACCTCAGGGAGGTGGTGGAGGTGCTGAATATGAAGGCATGCTGGGCTGACCACTGCTAAACTGACCCCTGCCCCTAGCTGGGGTACCTCTAAAATCTTTGGAGAACTTAGCCCTCTTGTCCTGCTGACCCTGCTCCCTGCACCTCGACTGATAACCCTCGATCCTATGAGCAATCTCTACTACGAGCTGGTAAGGAGTAGCCATCTCCACCTCTCGGGCCATGGTGGATCTAATACCTGGGTGCAGCCCAGCCACGAATCTCCACACCCTCTCCGCATCAGTGGGTAGTATCATAAGTGCATGGTATGATAGCTCTGAAAATCTGGCCTCATAATCTGTCACTGACATCTGTCCCTGCTCTAGCTGCTCAAACTGATGCCGCAGCTCTTCCCTCTCAGAGGGTGGGATATATCTATCCAGAAACATCTGCGTGAACTGCTCCCAAGTGACAGGAGGGGAATTTGCTGGCCTTCTGAGAATATAGGAATGCCACAACCGGCGAGCTCTGCCCTCTAACTGAAATGTGGTGAAATCCACTCCATAGGATGCTAGGATCCTCATGTTGTGCAGTCTGTCCCTGCACCTGCCAATGAAGTCCTAGGCATCCTCGCCTCACTCTCCCCCGAAGACGGGAGGGCGCAAGTCCATCTGTCCAATAACTTCTGCGGATCGCCGTCCGCAACTGACCTGGGCCCCTGTGCTGCTACTACAGGCTGGATACCACCCACGGGCAGTGTATCCGGGGTATGATGAACTGTTGCTGCCTGTCCTGCGGCCTGGGCGGTAGGGTTCTGGGCTCCCCCTCGTGCCAGAGAAGTGGCAGGGTCTGTAGGAAATAAACCAGCCTGGGACATGGTGTCCATAAACCTCATCATACGGCCTATGACCTCCTGGAAGCCGAGCGTCGTTATGAAGTCCACTGGAGCAGGATCTGCTGGAGGCACCTCGTCCTGCTTCTCTATGATAGTATCCTCTGGTGGTGGTGCAACTGGGATCGCTCTGGAACGCCCTCGTCCCCTACCTCGGGCCGGTGCCCTCCCCCGGCCTCTGACGGCGGGGGTAGTGGCATCTCCCCGGCTAGGAACATCAGAAGCACGCGTCCTCGCCATCTGTGAGAGAATAGAAGAATGAGCTTTAGTACATCATCGATTGCACGATAGAATATGAATAAGGAGAGGTTTCCTAACACCTTATAGCCTCCTGAAGATAAGTACAGACGTCACTGTACCGATCCGCAAGACTCTACTGGGTTTGCCCGTGACTCGTGAGACTTATGTAAACCTATAGCTCTGATACCCTGTTGTCATGACGCAAAATCCTAACTCAGGTCGTGATGGCGCCCAACAGCAGGGTCAGGCAAGCCAACACTTATCTAACCAAGGTTTCTTTCTTATTTGATTAAATATTTCATCATATACCAAATTATGAGGTTTGAAACATAATATTGAGCAGATAATTAACCAATTTTAATCCGAAAGTAGTCGTAAAGAGGCGTGAGTCAAAAATATATATACAGCCTATAATCCATGGTAACCACTACGTGTGTGCCAGGAGCTAGTGTCACGAGTATCACGGGCATACTAACTGGATATACCAAAGATAAAAATATACAATTCCCACTGTCTGAAATAAGTAGATGGGAAAATAAGCAAAAGAAACTCCATGGTGCTGCTGAGGATCGTCAGGAGAAGCAGCTCACCGTGAAGTCAATTCCACTATATCTATCTCTGGTATGGTAACCAGGTACACAAGCCTCAGGACCTGTACAATTAAGTACAGAAGCGTAGCATGAGTACATAAATAAATATGTACCCAGTGAGTATCCCGTCTAATCTCGAAGAAGTAGTGACGAGAGGTCGACTTGACACTCACTAAGGTCCAACAGTATAATATAACAGGGTATAGCGAAAAACGACAGGCATGTAAGAAAGTGAACAACAAGTACGTAGAAAGCACAGGAATCCAAGTAGATACTGAAAATAAATAACAATTTCTGCTTTCTTTCCCCCCAAATATCTGTCAAGTCAATATCCACAAAACAGTACCAAATAGTCATGCGCACACAGGATTAAGACAACCGGCCGGAGTCATAAGGATAATGTTTATGCACTGCCGAGGATCGAACGGCCTTTCCCATAAGTGCATTCTTACCATAGTACAATCTCATCAGTGCACTGCCGAGGGTCGAACAACCCGAACCATAAGTGCACCTTTCAAATCCGTCGTGGCGTACGGGCCGCTCCCATGAGAGTGGGGGAAATCACACTCCGCTCGCGGAATGTAAATTGCGAAGAGGTAACATGCACACACAATAATCTTAACATTTCCTTTCCATAATCATCTTTTTCCAAATTATCAAGTTTCATAAACCTCAAGGAAAACATACAACCTATAACAGGAATTCATAACATATAATTCATTACTAGGAAGAATATAAGGCATGTTGTAGGCCTAACTACCCGGACGTAACAATAATAGCCGTTGCGTACGGACTCTTGTCACTTTTTACGTACGTAGCCCCAAAAATAATTACACATAGCATACATATCACCTATGGGGACAGTTCCCTCTTACAAGGTTAGAAAGGAGACTCACCTCGTGTCGAATCTACCTCTCGGACCAAGAATACACCCGAAACTCTGAACTCTACACCCGAGGACTCGTAACTAGCCAAATGTTATAGAATTATATCAATTCATTCTCAAAGTAGGGAAATTATCCTATTCATCCAATAAATTCAACATTCTTGAAGAATTCCCAAAATTCAACCCCGGGCCCGCACGCTCGAATTCCGAAAATTCTCGAAAGAATCATTGACCCATAGCCTAAGGATCGTTAATATATGATTTCTACTTGAATTCATAGCAATTAATGGGTAATTCATCAATTTTCTCAAGAACCCTAAGTTACTACCCAAGTCTTGATTTTTCAATGATTTAGTAGATAACTCAATTAGTAATTCATGCATTAAACTAGTATTAGTGTGGAATTAACTTACCTTATCAGCAGCTAGGTCGTGGAACCTCTTTCCCCAAGCTCCCAAGTCTTTAATGGAGGTGAGGAATGAAAGAAATGGGTAAAATCCTGAAGTTTAAATGAAGACACACTGCCTGCCCTACAGTGATTCCGCACCTGCGGCTCGAGGACCGCACCCGCGGTCTCACGCTTGCGAGCAAAAGCTCGCACCTGCGGAGCTGGACGAGTGGGGTTGGGGTCGCACCTGCAGAGGGAAGACCGCACCTGCGGACCTTTGTCCACACCTGTGAGAAAGGAGGGCCTCACCTACGATGCCTGCGGTCCCGCACTTGCGACTGGGCAACCGCACCTGCGGTCACACCAGATCAGGTGCACCAGCTGGGTTTTAGCCCCGTTTGGTGCCCGAGAGGCACCTGGGCCAACCCGAGCCCCCGTCCATATATACCAACAAGTCCCAAATAATAATACGGGCTCGCTTGAGCCTTCGGAACACCCAAAACAACGCTAAAACTCAAAATCACACCCCAAAACCCCTAGAATCATAACTTAAGAACTTCAAGTTCTTGATTTCTATAATAATGCGCCGGACCGACCTATACTGCTTGGAATGACACCAAATTTTGCAGGCAAGTCATAAATGACATAACGGAACTATTCCCATTCTCGGAATTCCGTTCGGACCTCGATAACATAAAATCACGTTCCAAACTAAATTTCAAAGGAAATTCTTATTTCTATATTGGGCACCGAAATGCTCCCGGGTCATCGAAAACCCGTTCCGAACATACGCCCAAGTCCGAAATCATCATACGAAGCTAATGGAACTATCAGAACTCAATTCCGAGGTCGTTTGCTAAAAATGTTGACCGAAGTCAAACTTGGCCAAAAAGGCCACCCTTAAGGAACCAAGTGTTCCTATAGCACTCTAAACACTTCCAAATCCCGAACCACCCGTTCCCGCAAGTCATAAATCACAAGAAGCCGCTATTGAAAGTCTCATTTAGGGGAACGGGGTCCTAATATGCAAAACGACCGGTCGGGTCGTTACATGGCCACCCTTATCACTATCCTATTCCCTCAAGTCAAGGTTAAACCAAGCACTTACATCAAATTCGCAGGCCACTCACTACTCAATTACAGCTTTTCTTTTAGAGTTTTGCTCTAACCCGATCGAATCTAATCATAATCAGATTAATAGCATCAACATAGGCTAACGAATCGAATTCCACAATAAAAAATACAAAATATGCCAAAAATCCGAAATCGACCAAAATCCGACCCTCGGGCCCACATCTCGAAATCAGTCAAAAATGGCAGAATCAAAACCCTCGTCCTCTCCCAAGTCTAACCATATAAACATTATCAAAATCGGACTATGTTTGGTCCCTCAAATCCCTACCTAAAACTCTAGCCCTAACTCCCTCAATTTCACTTTAAAATCATCAATCAAATCCCAAAAACGAAGATGGATTCATGAAACATAACTAAAAACGAGTAAAGAACACTTACCTGAATCCCTATGGTGAAAATCGTTTTCAAAATCGCTCAAATCCGAGCTCCCCAACTCAAAATATGACTGAATGAACAAATCCTTATTTTATATATTTTTCTCCAGCTATTCTGCCTCGATTCTCATGTCAAATAATCCTGAAACTTGCGTTTTATGATTCCAATGGCTTCCTTTCGAAATTCTAGTCAAGTTAGGCTTTTGAATCACTCAATTTGACCTTATAATGAAGGAGATTTGTAAGTTTTAATAATTGCAAATAGTGTAGATTTTCAAATACGCCGTTAGTGACAATTTTGTAATTAATGTGAAAAATACGGCAACCTTAGTAAAATGACCATAAAATCCTCATACAGTGTCCAAATTCGATGATTCTTTTTGCTACGGGTCCGTAATGACGATACAGGTCTAATACTTCAATCAAAACAGAAACCAAAGCTTATTTATTCAATATGATATCATTTATGCTTGTAGAAACGACGTCGAAACATAAGAAAACTGAGCACAACACAACCCAAACCTATCTGAAACTCACTCGAGACCCTCGAGACCTCAACCAATAATTCAAACAAGTTATATATCACTACTAGAACTTAGTCGAACCTCCAGAACACTCAAGACAACACCAAATCAACCTCGGATTCAAGCCTAAGAACTTCTAAACTTCCAAAATTCGCTAACGACGTCGAAACCTACCAAACCACGTCTGAATTACCTCAAATTTTTCACACACATCACAAATGACACTACGAACCTACTCCAACATCCGGAATTCCATTCCGACCCCGATACCTAATTTTCCACTGTCTACCAAAATCGCCAAATTTCTAACTTTCGCCAATTCAAGCCTAGAACGGAGTCTTAATTCATAAAATGACCCCTAGGGTCTCACAGTTTTGCTACAATAGTGTAAGTTTATTCTCTCATGAATTTTCTAGAGAGTATCTTATCAAGCCGCGGGAGGGGAAAAGAAGAGAAGAATATATGTTCTTGGATCTCTAGCAAAATATTCCTATGGGCCAAATCTTCGTGCCTGTTCTGGATCTGATGCTTCTTCATCAGCAGCACCTTCGTCAGCACCGATGACGAATTTGGACGAGTTAGTGAAGCGATTGATTCCTGCATTGACTGATCATATGGTTCTTGTACCGACTGATCACATGCTTCCTGTGTTAGCTGAGCGAGTAATAGGATTGATAGCTTCATCATCACATGTGCAAGATAATCATACCGATCACCCATCAGCTATGGCACCTCCAGTTCCTCCTCCTCCTACTAATATTAACGAGGTTCATGCATCGATTTCTGATGATGACCTTCACTCTCCAGTATCTCGGTAGTTAACAATTTTTATTTAAACTTTATTTTGGTATTGTTGATGTTTGGTATTAACAGGTTCATGCATTGCTTTTTGATGATGACCTTCACTCTCCCATCTCTCAGTAGTTAACTATTTTTGTTTGAACTTTATTTTAGTATTGTAAATGTTTTAATCTTAGTTATACATTTGCATTTTGGTATCTATTTTGGATCTTGTAGAATATTAATTTCTATGAATTTCAGTTATTATTAAGAGTATCATATATATGCTTGAACAATATGTTTTTTATTAAATAAAATAAGAAAAATATAATTTGCGACGGATTTTCTTCGTAGCTATAACTAATATAGAATAACAGGGTGCGACAAAAGATTTTCGTCGCCAAAAGAAAGGCAAATATGTCTCAATAATATTAGCGACATAAAATATTCTTCGCCAATTAAATCCGGCGACGAAATGACTTGTCGATTTGGCGACAAAATTGATGATACTTGCGATAGATATGTGTTGTCGCTAAGAGTAGCAACAGATACCAACCGTAGCTCATTCGTCGCTAACTTAGCAACGGATTCAATTTTTTCGTTAGTAAAGGGTTAGTTACAAGCAAATTAGCGACATACACAAATCTGTCGCTAAACAGGTGTAGCGACGAAAATATACTATTTAGCTACGGAATTCGTCCGTCGCTAAAGTCAGTTTTTTTTGGTAGTGTGTAAAGAACTTAACGGAATATACTATGCCTAGAAGTCTGGTATAACCTCCTTCAGGTGAATCGGACTAGAGTAAAAGATTATGTGGTCCATCCCATATAGGCATGTGCCAATGCAAACGAGACTTGGCTGAACATCTACTTTTGGAGTCAAAGAAAGGGTTTGTTTGGAGGAGAATCATATATCCTCCTGAGCAAACTTGGAGCCACCTTTTGTCTCTCTTATAAATGGAGAGCCATTCTTCCATTTGAAAATACACCAAATACAGAGAGCTGAGCAATTAGTCAGAGATATAGTGTAATAGTCTATAAGGAAAAGAGATGTGAGCGACATTGCAGTAAGGTGAAATTAAAAGAAAATTACTTATTTCGAGTGTGTAGTGATCTTTGGAGTATTTTACCCAGACTTATAAAGTGTAATTTTTTTTGCTATAGTGATATCGGTTGCTCCTCTTGGAATTGTAGCTTTTTCTTTTATTCAAAGAGTTTTCTACGTAAAAATCTTGGTGTCCTTGTTATTATTCTTTTATTCTTATTGATTATCGTATATCAGTGTTATATTATTATTTCGCTATTATTACCATAAATATTATTTTTTGTGGGCTATTTATTCCCAACAGCTTCGGCATGGGAAAATGTAGTACGAGGATACTGATGCAGCTGTATTACTATATTCGACTCGAACTATATATATTCCATGAAGCTAATAAGGAGATGTTATACAGCAGCCAGCAGGTAGCTAGTGAGGGAGACTGAGGTGTGTAGGGGCCCTTTGACTAAATGTACACAGGGATGAGACTCCCTGTGCAGTTTTGGGCAATGCACTGCTGTGCAATGTAAAGGGAAATACGTCCAAATGAAGAAGCAATAACGAGGAACATGGGAGTATGTTGGACTCAGACCATTAATTAGAGACTTGCAGTTGTGTTGGACCAGTAGAAAAAAGTGCAGAACATAAATGAAACCGGACCAAAATTATGCAACAAATGTGTATTTTCTCATACTACTAGGTTAAGATGACCTGCAAGAACATGCAAATGTCTAGATAATCATAAATAATAACCTAAAATATGCAAAAAAAAAATAACTTATTATAAATGGTTAAAATTCACTCATAGAGGAGCTATATCATATATTTTCATGAGTATACATAAATTCAATCCATAACGAATCAATACGTTGACTGAGATGCGGGGTATCGATTCCCGTACCATCTAAACTGCATCCCTTTGGCACTTATCTGATCAATACTTTTCTTCCCTGCTGAATTTTCCTTTCCGTCTAAAGTCGTACATAAAGCAGTGCTGAATGTTTCTTTTGTCTTCCTACTTGAAGCTATCCGTAGATGTAAGGATTATGAATAATCAATCATCGAACAAAATAGATATTGCAAAAAAAAAAAAAAAAAAAAAAAAAAAAAAAAAAAAAAAAAAAAGACATTGATACAGAGCAGAACATGGATATATTCGATCATTTTGATAACTTGAAGGTGTTATTTAAAGATGTGACATAATAAAAAGATGTGAGTAGAAATTGTGAAGTGGCGTGAGACTCGATCAATTGATCAAAACTGGAACTGTTTCTCCCATTTCAGGCCTAGTCCTGTTGCATGGACAATGTCCAGCAATTCATCAGACATATTTACAGAGACTAAGGCTACAATAATTGGTATAGTTTCATCTATACAACTCCAAAGTCACTTTTACTTGCTACAACTTACTGATCTGTACTTGTACTTTGTAGCCCAATAGAGATAGTGTATGAAATTCAATGCACTGAGTATGCACATTAGCCAGTAGAATCTCTCCAAATGGAAGTGATTCAAGTTGCTACCAGAAAGCCATGGGTGGTGCTTTGAATTGCCTGTGACACTATTGACAATTGATACTATAACTGTACTAAGATAGTATCCTATGGCTAAAGAAGCCCAAGAGAGTGATGTTGCCAATGATCTCATACTAAATGGTGCTTCCGAGAAACAAAATTCAAGTAGTCCGGCTAGAGTGAAAAGATCCGCTGATCCAAGAAACAAGTACTGAAACGCTATCCAAAAGAACGTAATAGGCAATGGCTTGGCAGAGTCAAGTAGTCCCGAGTCAGTAGCTACTCGTTTGCGCTTGATTTCAACAAGAGCTGCTATTGCCATTGCTACAATTGACAGGAACAAACCGATTCCAATACGTTGGAGGTGAGTGATTCCCATCTCTGTCTTGGTTACTCTTCGGGCAAATGGGATGATGAAGTAGTCGAAAATCGGTGCAAGGATCATGATGAACAATACAGGGAAAATAGGGAGTGAAGCTGGTGGAACTTTTAACTTGCTAAAGTTTGTATTCATAGTTGCAGCTTGCTGGACTGAGAAGGTGGATAGTTGAGCTAGGCAACAGTTGAGCATTATTGTGCAGGCGAAAATTGGTAGGATTTTCATCACAATCTTGACTTCTTCTACTTGTTGTACTGAGCATTTCAGTGCACCACAAGCGGCAGGATTTCTAACAACAGCCCGATTAAGGAACCTCAGACTTTTCGATGGGATCTCGATCGATTCTACATATTTGGTGTTTGTGATTTCCCCACCTTCCAGGGATAGTAGTACTGGAATTGTAGAAGGGCTTGAACCCAAACTTGCTATCGCACTACCTGAATTTGTGGATGCACAAGAATTTAGCACGGCTGCAATTATAACCTAGATACATAACAACATGAAGTATATTAGTTGAGAAGACAAAAGTTAACGTTAAATTGGTTCAATGATTCTGGATGTTATAATTACCTTCGATATTGTTGTTAGAGGACTTCCGCGAGGAATCTTGTTCCTATAGAAAGGTGAACCAGCAAGGAATAGAGGGATTGAGAATAATATAGCCAAAGTTGAAATACCAAATCCCCATTGCCAGCCCTTGTTGTCTTCCACCCAAACAACAAAGGTGACAGCAATGAGGGCACCACATGAGAGGGAAAAGACAAAGTAATTGAAGAAAGTTGATCTTTGTTTCCTTCCTTGTGGGGTATCTCCGTCAAACTGTTCAGCTCCATGGGGTGGCAGAGATCCCTTAATACCTCCAACACCCAATGCCACTAAGTAAAGGCCTATGAATAACATTGCTGCTTGTGCACCCTCAACTTGTTCGCATCCCATCTTTGTCAAGTTGCATTTTTCTGGTTTCAAAGACGCTGAACGAGCTTGTATTGTCAGTATCACCAAACCCTGCTTTGCAATCAAACTACTTTTGTTAAACTAATTCTACCCCCGACATATGGATGATATTCTCTTAACCTAATTAATGGTATATACATACATACTTCAAGAGTGATGTGCTTGTGAGTTGTAATTTTTTGTCACATACAGTAGTTTATTAAGTTGAAAAGTTTGGATAATTCACGAAGAAAGAATAGAAGTAATCAAATATTCAATTCGCATAAAACCAAAATAGCAAAGTCAAATAAGAACAACATCTCACAAGTAGGAAAATGTGGAATTGTGTGAATGGGTAAGATGCCGATAAGATACTCTTATGGGCAAAAATGAAACACGTTTCACTGGCTGACATTTGAGGCATAGTCTACACCTTCCCCCTAGACAACAACGTTAATTTAATGCTAACAAACAGACAACGATATTGTTACATCACTTTATAAGAAATTTAGACAACATTATCATTAAATATTTTATACTATCTCCTCAACTTGTTTTGTAAATCTCACGTTGAGTTCTTAAAAATTGGTAAAGACAAATAATTTTGACCAAATGTGTATCATAGTGAATCCTTTGGGCCTATTATATCACAACGTAACCTATGCAATCATCTCTTAGATCTTTGCCGCAGAGGGTACATTTGGTGTATATATAGTTATATATATACAAATAAAGCGACCTCTCGTTGGACTAGCATTGATTGTGAAAAAGGCGTTTTTATGCTTAACAGAAATTAAAAACGACCTCTAAATAGACAGCTTGCTTGTATTATGTGGGGTTTTGAGGGGAGGTTATTCTCATGATCTTCCCATTGAAAAAGTTGCATCTCAAAATGATTCTAATATGAGAAATCAGATACTTTCCTACAAAAAGATATTTCTTTAACGATGTGACACAAAAGATGTTTCACAAGATCGAATCATATCAAATTATATGTGTGAATGCTAAATCGACAAATCCCAAAGAAACAAGTGGCCTATTTTTATTTTTTTTGTGTGTTAAAGAGATTTTCTACGCCGATAGACTTAATAATGACCAGAAAAAGCTATTTATCAGCATCAGTGCTTTCAAATTCATTGTTAATTAGAAGACCGTTTAGCATGATGGATGGAACTATTCTGCAAATTAAAAAAAAAAAAAAAGAGTAGAAAAGGAAGATAAAAGAAGAAAATTAAAGCAACCAATTCCCATGTTTCTTTAGTTAAAGGATTAATCAATTGCTTCAGTACTTTGCAAGTTGATGCTTAGTGGAATTCAAAAGTGATCATCACTAATCACTATGCTTAAAATGATTCCTAATTACTCCAAGTGTCTTTCCATTGTATATCTATATGTTTACGTCTGTTTCCGCCTAAAGACAACAAGTACTAGTAGAATTAGACCACATTTGTTTCAGGCAGCCTATCTAGAAGATTTAAAGTAGAAAACTACTATAAATTAACAATAACTGTTCTCTCCCCGTCCCAAAATTTATCGTTTAATTGAGATAATGGAGTTTGAGTGTATTCCAATACAGAATTTCGAAGATATCAGTTAAAGAAATAGTTGAAAATTGTAAAATAGTATTTGAATAGTTTAAATAATATACATATGCATTTTCATATGTTTATTTTAAAATTTATAAATATTAAAGTTCACATAAGTTTATGAATGCGTACTATATATATTAAAGTAGCTCGATTAAGTTGAACATTTTTTGTCAATCCTAATTAGATTTATAGCTTGTTTGGCCAACCTTGTGGGAGGTTAAAAGTATTTTTTTTTAATTAATAAAAGTTCTTATATTAAAGAGTTGAGGTATTTGACCAAATTATTTTTCCTCGAAAAATAAGTACTTTTATGTAGAAGCAAAAGCCGCTTTTCAAAAGATGAAAAAAGAAGTTTCTTTCCTGAGAGCAAAGTTCGTTTTGTTTTTTAAAATATTTCTCTTGGTAAAATATCCTTAGAAAAAAAAAATTATATACCAAAATAACCTACTTAATTTAACCTAGCATTTGTGTTATTCCAATAAAAAGCCGCTGAATAATATTTTAATATATTTAAATAATCTTGAAAGAATAAAGTACTTTTTTATTTTATTTTTATATTTACTTAAATAAAAAAAACAAACTATAGTCTTTCGTAATAAATATTTAAAACTATTTATCTAATTAAATAATGTTAACAATTAAGTAAATTTTTTCATGTTCTTATTCATTTGCCACTCAAAATTATTTTTAGAAAAGCTTGGCCAAACACAATTGGTGCAAAAGTGATTTATAAATTGATGATCCAAACACAAACTACTTTTCTACAAAAAAACTACTATTTTGAACATCTCTTAAAATTAAGAAAATTTTAGAGGTTCGATCAAAGATGCTAGTAAAGTGTTAACTATGATAAGTAACAGAATGGTCACTCAACTATCCCCAAATTATATCCTAAAGTCACTTTACTTTCGGTCGTAACAACAAAGTCACTGAACTATGCCTATTGCACTCAGAAGGTCACTCAACTAGATTTTCCAAATTTTGGATTGCCAAATACCTATTTTACCCTCTAATATTATAAATATTTATCTTCTTTTAATTTTTTAACTTTTTAATATCATAATTTTTCCTTTTTAATTATATTATGGACTTACCTAAAGAATCAATAAATTTATTTATAAATTAAAAAAATAGAAAGTATTTAACTATCTATAATGCTGGAATAACAAAATAATGAGCATAATAAAAAAATTAATTATAATAATTTGTTCGTAATAATAATTTAAATATTAACAACAAAAATTCAATAATTTATTTACACAATTCAGAATAAAAGAAAATAAAGTTTGTAAAATATATATTCTGTGCACGTAAAAAATAATTATTTAAATAAAAGTATTTTTATAATATACATTATATATTCTTGAAAATTATGCTCAATTATATTATAAAAATACCATGCACGACTGGACATAACATATTTTACCCTATACAGATGGTCCCCTTACTTTCTGATTACATAACTTTGTGTCGTCGGAAAGTTGGTAGAAACATAATTATATAATTGAGCATAATTTTCAAGAATATATAATGTATATTATAAAAATACCCTTATTTAAATAATTGTTTTTATATTACGTGCAAGAAATATATAGTTTACAACCTTTATTTTCTTTCATTCTGAATTGTGTAAATAATTTTTTGAATTTTTGTTGTTAATACTAAAATTATTATTACTATCAAATTATTCTAATTAATTTTTTTAGTATGCTCATTATTTTCTTATTCCATCATTATATATACTTAAATACATTTTATTTTTTTAATTTATAAATAATATTTATTTATTCTATAGGTATGTCCATAATATAAATTAAACAGGGGAAATCATAATATTAAAAAGTTTAAAACAATAAAAAGAAGATAAATGTTATAATTTAGAGGGTAAAATAGGTATTTGGCAATCCAAAATTTGAAAAATCTAGTTGAGCGACCTTCTGAGAGCAATAGACATAGTTCAGTGACTTTGTTGTTACAAACGAAAGTAAAGTGACTTTGGGAGATAATTTGGGATAGTTGAGTGACCATTTGAGTAATGGACTCCAAGTAGCTGTAAATACAGTGAAAATTTAAAAGGGATAAAACGAGAAAGTAATTCCACGTATGAGATTAGACTGAATTTGTAGTTGTAGTTGTTGTAAAACGAGGAAGTAATCCCACGTATGAGATTAGACTGAATTTGTAGTTGTAGTTGTTGTAAAACGAGGAAGTTATCGTGGAAATGTAAAATGAAGAAATTAGTAATAAATTTAGAAACATTATTAGTATATGTGAAATATAATTTTTTGATTTTCCTTTAGGTATTAAGGACTAAGGGGTCAAGAATTTAAGTCGAATTAAGCCATGACAAAAGCAAGAAAAGGAAAGAGAAAAAAAGGTATCAAAAAGCGTGGCGTCGTTACTTCCTTTAATCACACCAACTTCTTTGATTGAGAAATGAGAACTAGTAGTAGTAATTATTGCAACTAGTATTACTCTTTCTTTCTTTAATTCCCTTCAATTTAAAACGTAACCTAGTTTTTGATATAAAAAAACAGACCAAAGTAGTAAACCTATAACCTATTGATGATGAACTTCCCCAAGAATTGGGGTACGATAAAAGAAGGGGAGTGGGGGACCATAAACAGAGATAGAGAAGAGAGAAGAAAAAGACAATAGAGAAATGGATTGGAAGAGATTTACCAGAAATTCAATGACTGCACTGATCAGATATATTTGATAAGCTGTGAAGAAAGCATCAGATAAGAAGCCGCCAAGAAGTGCAAGTAAGAAGGAAGTGCCCATAAAATTAGTCACTGAATTTGCTGAATTGGATGGTGAAAAATGCATGTATTCAGACAAGTACATCACCAAGTTGCTTGCATTTGCTAGATATGCCAAGTTCTCCAGCACCTCCACCCCTGGTACCCACAAATCATATTAATTATTCTAAATTCATCAAAAAGAAAATATATACTATCTTTATTATAAAGACAAGTGATCATGGATAGTGTGATTTCTTCCGTCCGTCTAAGCAGAGGTGGAGGCACACGGGTGCAAGAGTGTTCAATTCAACTCCGATCCTTTTATCAAAAAATTATATTATTTCCTCCGGTCCAAAATAAGTGATTTTCTCATCTTTTTCTTGTGGTTCAAAATAAGTGATTTTTTGAATGAATTAATTATATCTTTCCTACATGCACTTTGAAAAATTGTTTATATGGGATAATAAAGGTTAATATGGTCAATTTCATTGCTAATTAATGCTAAAATGTGGATTTCTTAATCTGTGTGAAAATAGACAAAAAATCACTTATTTTGGACCGGTGGAATTACTATGTAATATAGCGAAAATGAACCTTTTTTTTGCTTATATATAAGTTGTTGAATCCCTCGGCAAATATAAGGAATTTTTTAAAATCCTCTTCTCTGAATTCCTTGCTCCGCTATTGTGTCCGGCAGAATTATCCTTACTTATACTAGTTGGAATTAACATTGGCGTACACACAAACAGACACCGCCATTAAAAAAAAGATAGTGTGGTCTAAAAATGGTTCATATATATTACCCAAGACAAAGGTTGCAGCAACCAAGCCACCATGTCGATTGATGAGTGCCGGTTTATTTCTCCAATCTACATAGCCTTCCCAAGTACTAGTTAGTTTGCTTGAGCTCTCTATTTCCTGCAACACATACAAACCATGGGGGGGTGAATATATATATATATATATGTAGAAAAGGAAAAATAAGAGGATATATATACAAAAGACAAAGAAAGAAAAAAAACCAACCATTCTTAGCTTTTTCCTACTGGTCTACTCTCAACTTAATTACGTTGAATTTATGAATCACCAGAGGAATGAGATCAAGATAGAGAAGTGATGAGATGGTGATTTAAAGAGCTCTAATTAAAGGGTGAAAAGAGAGGAAAGATCAGTCCAGTTTGAAGAGATGATGGACTTGTTGTACCCTTTGGAAAATGATTAGAAAAATCATTTGAAAATGCAAAAGGCTAACATCTCCTCCCTTATATCAAAATTTGAAGAATTTTTTATTTGTAATATCTCTTTGGCAGTCAACTTCTTCCCTCTTTTTTTTGTAGGAGAGACTGAAAAAAAGGGGAGAGATTGATAGGATGTTATGTTACATAAGATTTGGTTTCTTATAAAATTTACACAAGTAGGGAAGAGATAATTAGGAGGTGGGTTTTTGTCTTGTATTGTTTGACCAATGACCTAAAGCAATAAATGTAAAGGTTGATAACCCCACCATCCCATTTATGATATGTTCTTTTTTTTTTCTTTATACTTCTGTCTTTCTTCCTCTCCTTTAATTTTTTTAGCTTTCTTTTTGTTTTTTGTTTTTTAAACTCCACTTGCTTTACTAATAAATATGTATGAAATTACGAAGAATTGATTCCATTAAACCTGAATACACGCGTTGCAATAGGATTCTTCAAGATGGACTTTAGGCTTATCCCATGGGAATCCATGCCTTGGGCTGCTTTCTAGTAATAAACAACGAAACCTAATAAGAACTTGCTCATAGTCATATAGTTATATCCCCCATTTACACTAAATTATATTAATGAAAAACAATTACACGAAAATATATTTCTCAACTATGGTCTACTTGTTGCCTGTCATGAAATATGTCTCTTTTGATATCTCCATTCAAAGGGTGATTGACAATTTTAATACACTGTTCTGTTTTTATTCAGATAAACAAAACCTTTTCTTTTTGTTTGTGGGAGGGGAGTGGAAGGGGGGAGGGTTGGGGTTGGGGTTGGGGTTGTGGGTTTTTGGTTGAGAGTAATAAACTATTTTCTCGGTTTACTTTTACTTGTTCACTATACTAAATATATCTTTTCACTTTTACTTGTCAATTATACTAAATCAAGAGAAAGATAATCTTTTTTTTCCTGTTTTACCCTTATCATTAATTACTCATTCCCCAGTTCATTTTCCTAAGACTTTTGGAAATGATATCACTATTACGGGTAAAACTGTACAAGTACATATTCCACTTTTTATTTTTTAAGGGGCGTAAAAAGTCCAAATTGAATAACTAAAAAATGAACGGAGTATAAAATATAATTAATGGCTTTTGAAGGGGTTAAGGCAATACCTACACTGCTACATCTAGGAAACAAAAACCCTCTCTCTATTATCCATACCTTAATTGTCTTTACTTAAAGCTTCCCCCGAACTAGATTTTCAGGCAGATTAATTACAAGTTCCAAGAGTAAATGAAGAAATCTATCTTATTGACACTTATACCGTGTCCTTTTTTTTTTTCAATGGACTTCTCATGATCTGCCGCAGATATGGCAAATTAATTAACTTGAGACCTGGAACAGTCAAACTGAAATGTTTAATTCTCAAAGTTTCACCTGTTGAGTTAACAAGCAGTTATTATCACTTCTATAGATTTCCTTCTTAGCTGCATATTGTATCTATATTTACAATTTGTATACAAATTATAATAATAGAGGGTCCCTTAATTATAGGCAATTAAATGGTAACTCATGCCTAGCCGCTAAACCCCTGCCTCCCACGTTCTGATCTAACCCTCCTCCCTCCATGAAAATTTAAATATTTCTCTTCATCCCTCCTTCTTCCCATCCCCCCCTCCCACCACGTCTGTCATCCGATAACACTCCTACTATTTTCGACTCCATTTCAGAACCCTTTTCTTTCGCTTTCTAAGAATCGCCTCTTTCCCTATCTAAATTAAACATAATTTCTAAACAAGTTCTGATCTTGTTCATCTATTCTAATGTGACGACACGATAGGTTATTTTAGCAATAATCTTAATTATCGTATATCGAGACCTCTTATACTTCCTTTGATGTTTGATAGAGTTGCGTACGTGGTCCGTAGGGGCGGATTTACATATAAAAATTGGGTGCTCTAGCACCCATTAACCTCAACACGAATTATGTACAATTATATTGAAATTTAAGAAAAGGTATATCTAATAACAACAAGAATCCCGAAGACATTTTTTTCTTTCTCTTTTTGTTTTTGAGGTCTGATCCGAAGGTAAACTCTAGACACTTCCTTAATAAGCCCTCGAGCCTCCTTTGCACCGCCTTCTTCATAGAAGCCGTCGGGTTTACCCGGAGGCCGAGGTGCTGACCCGCAGCGAGGCAGGCCCGTCTATCCCGATCGGGAGGTATCAAAGCACCTGGTGGGTGCTTTGGTTTTACAATGGGTGCTAAAGTGCTACGTATGTCAATGGTTCGGAGATCGAATCTCCTTACTAGTAAGTTTCATTTCCTCTATTCTTTTTATATTATCAAGCACTATCTTTCTCTTTTTTTGAGCCAACACTACTACTCTTATTTTTTTGCTTCTGACTTTGATGTACCTTCTTTCCTTTTTCTTTTTTAACTTTTCCTTTTTTACTTTATCTAATTCACTATAGCGAAGAAAGAAAAAGAAAATTTTCTTTAAAAAAAATGAAAAGTTCCTCCAAAGCAGCAAAATCCACTAATCTTTTTTCTCGCTTCACAGTTTTACGGCGTCTATACTATGATTTTTTATTGATTTTCTTATCGTCGTATTTAAATAATTATACACTTATACTATGTGAATAGTAGTAACTTCACGTCAAAAAAAGTTAAGCACCCACAAATCCAAAATCTTGAATCCGCCACTGGTGGTCCGTATTGTTTTCCGAAAAGCTTTTACGTAAAATTTTGAAGAAACTGTGATATTTTTGCCTAAAATGAAACTTGAGTTGACCACGGCTAACATTTGTGGTAAACGACCTCGGATCGGTGTTTTGACAATTTCGGTATGTAGGTTCGTATGATATTTTTGAATTGGTACGCACGTTTGGTTGAGGTCCGGGGTGACCCGAGCACATTTCAGCACGTTATGTGAGAAATTATGAAAATAGATTTTAAAGTTGAAATTCTTGAGTTTTGATGATCGATTTGTGTTATTTGATATTATTTTGATGATTGGAGGTAGCGAGCAAGTTCGTCGAATGTTACTACACTTGTGTGCATGTTCGATTTGGAGCCCGAGGAGCTCGTGTGAGTTTCAGATGTGTTACGAAAGCGTTTGGATGATTTTTGAAGTGTTGGTGCATTCCAATGCTAGTGTTCAGTTGCAGATCTCGCATTTGCAATGTCTAGCTCACATTTGGGTCAATTAATCGCATTTGCGAGCATGGGATGGGGGCTGAGTCTGGAATGTGCGCTTTTGTGACTCTGGTATCGCATTTGCATTACAATGTAATATTTGGAAGCTTCGCATTTGCAAAGCTTGGCTCGCATATGCGAAGGGGGGTGACCTTTGCAAATACGAAGATTATGTTGCATTTGCGAATTCAATGCACCTAATGCATTGTTCTCATTCGTGACCAGTGTCTTGCGTTTGCACATATCGGATATGCAAAAATGTGATGTCTCCAGTTGGGTAAAAGAGGGAAAAATAGGGACTTAACTCATTTTACACCATTTCTCAACCCCAAACACTCTAGAGGCGATTTTTGAAGAACTTTTTCTTCCTAAATTCATTGGTAAGAAACTCTAGTTCACTTTCTATCAATTTCCCGTTGCTTTTTTTAATGAGTTTTTAACATCAAATCTTGGGATTTCATGATAGAAATTAGGGGTTTTGTCATTGAGATTTAAGCATCAAATTGAGGTCGCATTTTGAAATAAATCACATAATCGGGCTCGGGAGTGGATGTGTAATCGAGTTTTGGTCCGAATCTCGAATTTCGACCAAGCGGACCTAGGGTTGACTTTTTAAAAAATGATTCAAATTAAACCTTTTTCATTCGTGAGTAGTTTCTAAAGCTTATTTTGAATTGTTTGAACGATATTTGGCTAGATTTGATTGGTTTGGAGGCTTGTTCGAAAGAAAAATTCGTGGTTGATTGTTGAGTTGGTTGCACAAAGAGGTAAGTGACTTGTCTAACTTTGACTTGAGGGAACTAGGACTTGTTGCTCTATTTGTTACGTGAATTATGTGTGAGAACGACGTATACGGAGGTGACAGGTGTATGCGTTGTTGGGATAAAACATGTGGGTTGGACTATTTACCTTTACGTCATTATTTATTCCATGTTATATTTCGTTTCATGCCTTGATTGCTACATGTTCATACTTATTATCCATGCATTACTTATTATTTGTTATTTAATTACTACTTGGTTCAGTTTATTCTTTCTTCACTCAATACCTGCTTACCTTCTATATGTTCCTACATGAATTAATTGTATATCTTCATTGTCTCATGTTTTTACTTGTTCTTCTTGTCCTTGCATTACTTGTTGCCCTTTATTGCAGAGGCGCGTCCATGTTTATGGATATGGGTTCACGTGAACCCATACTCCTTTCCCAAAATCATGTATAACAATGTTATATTTCTTTAAAATTACTTAAATATATGTGCGTGAAACCATTCTCAAAGACTCCTATGGTGCAAGTATTGTTGGGTGCACCTCTATAAGTGAAATTAGTGGCTCAAATTCCACTTTGAACGGTCTTGATTTCGACACGAAGTGTGTGTGTGTGAGAACTAAATTTTCAAAAATTATATAATTTTGAACATATAATTTCAAAAGCGCAGTGGGTTCATGGTAAGAGACTAAAGTTAGACCCGTCAAATATAAATTCTAGATACATAGTGCACCCATCCTCTTGAAATTATGGATCCGCCTCTGCTTTATTATGTTATTTTGATTATGTGTGTCATTTAGTTATTCTTGAAATGATGAGTTGTCAAGGTTTGTGGATACGAGGTATTGGTTATTCTCTATTTTTGTAGTTCCTTGATGTTCCGTACGCTTTATTTCCCTTTTGTGTTGAGATTACATTGTTGATTATGTTGACTTGTATATGCTTATTAGTTGCGATTGGGAAAGGATTGCCCGCTGCAACAGTATTGAAATGAGATGATATTGGGAATGAGTTGCACGTCATAACAGATATTGTGAAATGATATTGGGATCGGGTTGCACACTGCAACATGTATGAATGTTACGCATTGCAATAAAGTATAATGTGTTGTAGTTATTTGTACATGTAGAATTTTATCTTGGTACTGTGATATGAGGTTTAGTGAGTGTCCAGTCATAACCTCTTCACTAGTTCGTCGAGGTTAGGCTTGACACTTATAGAGTATATGGGTTGGTTGTACATATACTATATTTCGGTATTTCTTGTGCATATCCTGGTGTTGGTCCTAACAGTGCGTAGAGGAGTTTGCTCGGATTGACTTGCCAGGAAACTTGAGGTAGAGCTTCTTGGTGTCCGGAGTCTCAGGAGTCCCCTTCTATCTTATTTTACTGTTATTCTAGTTGTATTTCATTTTAGACCCTTTTTGTAGTATTCCAGATGCTCATGTACTTATGACTCTAGATTTTTGGGATTAGTATAGACTGCGTTACTTATGTCTTTATCACATGTATTTCAGATTATTTAAGTTTTTAATTATTACTATTATGCGTTTAAATTGTTAAAAATGGTTAATAATTAGCTAGCGTTGGCTTTCCTAGCAAGTGGATGTTAGGCGCCATCACAACTCCTTGGTTGGGGTTTCGGGTCGTGACAAGTTACTATCAGAGGATTAGGTTACCTAGGTCTCATGAGTTATGAGAAAGCTTAGTAGAGTATGGAGGATCGATACAGAGACGTCTGTACTAATCTTCTAGAGGCTATAGGGCTTTAGGAAATGTCACTTCTTTCTTTCTCTATCATGCTACTCTATTTTATCGTTGAAATTTGAATCATTCTATTCTTATTCTCTCACAGATTGTGAGGACATGCACAACATTCCCAGAAGAGCGGGAGTCGAAGTCCTAGGTTGCAACCACTACCAGGGTAAGGACCGGGGCCGAGGTCGAGCCACAGGCAGAGGAGAGCTTAGCCTAGACCCCGCGTAGCAACACCGATTACAGAGCCTCATATCAAGCAGGAGGAGAATATCCTTGCCCCAGCCATGCCAGTTGGGACAACTCAGGTCTCAAAGGGGTTTATTGTCACCCGCATACTTAAAGACACCTTAGTCCGCTTAGTGGGCCTTATGGAGAGTGTCGCCCAGGCTGGTGCATTTCCTGTAGCCCTAGTCGTCTCTCAAGCCTGGGGAGGAGCCTAGACTCTCACTACTCGCACTCCATAGCAGATTGCTCCCATATATGAGACTCCGGCAGTTCCAGAAGTTGGAGTAGTTCATCCCGTTACTGCTATGCAGTCCGGGGAAGACTCGCTATGTCGTCCTAGGGGCTTAAGAGGTTGGATAAGTTCACCAAGCTCTTTCTTATTCATTTTGGTGGTATGCCTTCTGAGGACCCACATGATTTCTTTCATCGTTGCCACGAGCTGTTGCGCAATGTGGGTATTGCGGAGTCCAATAGAGTCGACTTCACAGTATTTCAGATGGCCGATTCTGCCAAGAGATGGTGGCAGACTATGTTCGAGGAAGACCAGCAGGTTCACCTCCACTAACTTGGGATAAGTTCTCACAACTCTTCTTGGAGAAGGTCATCCCGTTTACTCTAAGAGAGGACTACGACAACCAAATTGAGCACCTCCAGTAGGGTAGCATGACTGTTACCTAGTAGGAAACCAGATTTGTAGACATATCTCATCATGCATTTGTCTTGATCCCTACTGAGAGGGAAGAGTGAGGAGATTTATAGATGGACTTACTTATGGTATTAGGTTTCATATGGACATAGAGAATGAAGATGATATTTCTTTCAACAAAGTTGGAGATATTTCTAGATAGATAGATAGATAGGATTCATAGTCTGGGCAGAGAGGCGGCATCTGAGAAGAGGCCTCACTTCCGGTGGTTTCAATGGTGCCGTTTCTTGAGGCAATGGTTCATTTGGTAGAGGCCATCCTCCCAGGCCGATTCTGTCAGCACTTCAGGTAGCACACGATGCTGCGTCATGGTTCTTATGGGTCTCATCTTGAGCAACAAATATTTAATACATCTTTAGCTCCTATCAGTGCGCAATCGCTACAGAGTTACTATGGTGGTCGTCCGGGTCATCAAGGATGGTCTTAGACTCAGCAGTTGAGCCAACCGAGAGGTTGTTTTGAGTGCGGTGACCACATGTCATATCAGGAGGTACTTTCCTTGGTTGAGGAGCAACAAATCACAACAGGGTACTCGTGCCATGATTTCGGCATCGATTGCTCCACTACCTGCTCATCCAGCTAGAGGCGAGGGTCAGACAGCTAGATGTGGTGGTCATGCCATTAGAGGTGGAGGTCAGCCAGTTAGAGCCCGTCCGATAGGCGGAGGTCAAAGTGGTTCTCAGCCCCATTTCTATGCATTCCCAACTAGACTTGAGGCAGAGTCGTTACATGCGGTCATCACATGCATTGTTCCAGTTTTCCATAAAGATGCATCAGTTCTATTTGATCTAGGTTTCACTTATTCATATGTGTCATCCTATGTTGCTTCTTATTTTGATATGTCTTGTGATTCTTTGAGTGCTCCTATTTATGTGTCTACGCCTGTTGGGGATTCTATTGTGGTAGACCGGGTATATCATGCTTGTTTGGTCACTATCGAGAGCCATGAGACTAGGTTAGACCTTATATTACTTGATATGGTGGATTTTGACATGATCTTAGGCATGGATTGGTTTCCACATTATCATGCTATTTTGGATTGTCACGCCAAGACTGTGAAATTATCCATGCCGAGGTTCCTGGATTGGAGTGGAGAGGGACTCCTGGCCATTCTACTAGCAATGTCATTTCATATGTGAAGGCTTAGCGTGTGGTTGAGAGGGGTGTCTGGCATATTTGTCATATATCCATGATCCTAGTGCGAAGGTTCCTTCAACGAATTCGGTACCAATTGTGCGCAAGTTTCTAGAGGTGTTTCCACAGAGTTTCCGCGGATGCCACCCGATAGAGATATCGACTTCTACGTTGACTTGATTCGGAAACTCAACCCATTTACTACCTCACTATACCGTTTGGCCCTAGTTGAGTTGAAAGAATTGAAGGAGCAGTTGCAGGATTTTCTTGATAAAGGATTCATTAGACCTAGTCTCTTGCCTTGGGGCGCACCGATGTTGTTTGTGAAGAAGAAAGATGTAATGATGAGGACGTGTATAGATTATTGACAGTTGAACAAACTCACTATCTAGAACAAATATCCATTGCCGGGGATTGATGACTTATTAGACCAACTTCAGGGTGCCAAGGTGTTTTCTAAGATTGACTTGAGATCTGGTACCATCAGTTGAAGATTGGGGCATCGGATGTCCCTAAGACAATTTTTTTGGACTCCGTATGGTCACTACTAGGGCTGTTCATTTGAATCGGATATCCGAAATACGAACCGATCCATTCAATATTAGATTTCGAATTGGACCGGATTTCGTGTTTATAAAAATTTCGAATTTCGGATCAGATTCGGATTGGTATATTTTAATCCGATCCGAAATCCGAAATTATTAGGTAATGTATAAATACTACACTTTAATTTCGGATAATCAGTACTTCCTTTACATCTTCCTCCAAGTTATTACCTTTATAATTGCTAGAGTTAGCTATATTGGCACCATAGTACTCTCATAATTGTATAAACATGAATTTTTCTTAATGCATTTCTTCTTTTACAAAGAAAATATACATATTAGTTTGCAACTTTGAGGCATTTACTATCCGAAATCCGATCCGATCCAAACTTTAAAATCCGAATCTGATCCGATATAATTTGGATCGGATTCAGATTGCATTTTCTAGAATCCGAAATCCGAATCCGAAATGTGCTAAATCCGATCTGATCCGATCCGATCCGATCCGTGCTCAACCCTAGTCACTACGAGTTTTTGGTGATGTCATTTGGCTTGACTAATGCCCCAGCAACCTTTATGGATTTGATGAACCGGGTCTTCATTGATTATGTTTTGGTTTACTCCCACAATTGAGAGGAGAATGAACAACATCTTCGGATCATACTTCATACTTTGAGGGATTGTCAGTTATATGCCAAGTATTGGAAGTGTGAGTTCTAGTTAGACTCGGTAGCCTTTTTGGGCCACGATGTATCTTCCGAGGGCATTAAGGTGGATCCTAAGAACATTGAGGTAGTTCAGAAATGGCATATACCTACTCTAGTTAGAGAGATTCAGAGCTTCTTTGTCACGACCCGAAATTCCCACCGTGGGGATCGTGATGGCACCTAACATCAAACTTGCCAGGAAAGCCAACGTTAGAGGTTATTTGGCCATTTCTTTCCATTTTCAGTAATTATCAGTTAATAGTCGAAATAAGGAGAAAAAGGTAAAGATGTATAAATATCGATATCATCTACATACTACTTCTACCCAGAAATCCGGTGTCACAATTAACGAACACACTATGATTTTCTACAAACATCTGTCTGAAAGAAATTACAACTATTTTTGGAAATAAAGAAAACAATAATAAAGAGATGTAGAAGGGATGTCAGGGTCTGCGGACGCCAGCAGGACTACCTTGGGTCTCCAAAATGTGTAACCTGAGCTAATCTCTCAATCAGCCACTACCTGCTCCGAAATCTGCACAAGAAGTGCAGAGTTTAGTATCAGTACAATCAACCTTGTGTACTGGTCAGTGCCGAGCCTAACCTCGACGAAGGAGTGACAAGGCTACAGGGGACACCCACAATATATATGTTACAGAAAATAAATAATAAGGCAGAAAAAGAAAAGAATCTAATTTAAAAGCAGTAAATTGCAGAAATAAATACATAACTCCAGCATCTTATCAATATCCAACGATAACCAATCCTTAGGTGAAATGTAATACTACCGAATAACTTACGCAGTCAGTGAAAAATACATAAACACATATATTGATGCATCACGCATCTCAATCCCACCAGACAACACAAAATCCTCCCTTATTCCTCCGTAACGATAACAATAACACTAATAATATATTTATATGTTGCGGCGCGCAACCCGATCCCACCATATATCAATATCAATATGATAGTTCACCCTTATTACTCCATATCAATCCACCCTTATTCCTCCTGTTGCGGCATGCAACGCGATCCTACCATATAAACATATTCACCCTTATTCCTCCTCATTAATCCTCCCTTATTTCTCCTGTTGCGGCGTGAAACCCGATCTCACGGAACCATAATAAATTACACATAGTGTACAAAAGTTTCATAAAATTCACACAAGGCCCTTACCAACACTTAAAATTTAGAACAAGGAAATTGGGAGCCGTATAATCAATAAAACTCTATAAAATTAATACTACTCAGCGAGACCAAACCAGGATATCACAAAAATGCCAACAAGACCATCTTAAGCCAATAATGGGGAACAATAATACTACGGGGTAACAAATATCTTCAACAAGGGAGCACATTATCTAACAGGTAACAATTAGGCATGGAATCACAATTAAACATGTAACAAGTAAGGAAAGCAATTTAAGGAGAATGGAAGAAAACAGGTAAAACAGGTAAATTGGCGGTGCATAGGTACTCATCACCTCACGTATACGCCGCTCACATGAGTTATCACATAACAAACAAGGCAAAGGTTCCTAAACCCTCAAGTCAAGGTTAGACACAACACTTACCTCGATCCACAAGCCACTGACTGCTCAAGTACTGCTTTTGCTCTAGATTCTACCTCCAACCCACTCGTATCTAGCAATAATTAACTTAATAACATAAAAAATTGCTAAAGAAATCAGTTTCAATACATAAATTTAGATTTCCCAACATTTCCCCCCAATAGTCAAAAATCGACCCCGGGCCCGCTTGGTCAAAATTCGAGGTTCGGACCAAAACCCATTCACCCCCGAGCTCGAATATATAATTAGTTCCGGAATCCGACCCCAAATCGAGGTCTAAATCCCCAATTTGCAAAAGACCACAATTCTCCAAAAATCCCTAATTTCTACCATGAAAGAACAAGATTAGGATTAGGAACTTAATGGGTGATGATGGAAATTGAAAGAAATGAGTTAAAGAGTGAAAACCTATGATTTGGTGTTGAGTTCCCCCTTCAAAAATCTCCCTAGGTCGAGTTCTAATGAAATAGTTGTGAAATATTGAAGAAGTCTCATTTTGGTCTGTTTTTAATTCACTGGACAGGTCTTCTTCGCGTTCACGAAGGACTTATCGTGATCGCGATGCACAACAACCTGAAGGGATTTCGCGTTCGCGAAGAGTTGCACGCGTTCGAGATCGTCTTCCCCCCCTGACCTTCGCGTTCGCGAGCCTTGGATCGCATTTGCGTAGAACAACTCAATGATTCCCAGACCACCTCCAATACACTACGCGTTCGCGAAGAGAAGACCCCCTAGTGCTCCGCGTTCATGACAGATAGCCTCGCGTTCGCGTAGAACAAACCATCCCCCAACCTAGCTTACACTTCGCGTTCGCATGAGAGCCTTCGCGAACGCGAAGAAGGAAATTCCCTTCCAGCCTGGTTCTCCTTCGCGATCGCGAGAGTGACTATGCGAGAGTGAAGAACAATAGTTTATGTCACGCCCCGAACTTGGGGAGGCATGGCTAGCACCCGGTGCCGTGCTGGCCCGAGCGAACCATTCTGTAACTCATGATCGTTCGACCAAAACTAGAACATACATAGGTCGAGTTAGCTGGACTCATTCCTTTTGTAACTATCATGGGCCAACATGACCACAACTCGTAATGCATAACTAGAAGTGAAAAACATTGTATCAATAAACTATCATTCTTAAAACATGAATACATATGGGCCGTCAAGGCCTCTGACATACTGTACAAAATGAACCTCTGTCTACAAAGCCTCTAATATTATTTGACATAAAATGGGATAGGGTACCGCCTACCCATAAGTCTGTAGCAAGACTCCGACACGATGACTCATAGACTCGACTGCACTCCGAATGAGGTGGAGTCTTATCGATCCTTCGTTGAATGCCAATCTCATCTATTATGAGGGCTCGTCAAACTGATTATCCATTCCTGCAGGCATGGATGCAGCGTCCCCATCAAAAGGACATCAGTACGAATAATGTACTGAGTATGTAAGGCATGTAAATCAGTATATAAAGGACATGGAAGAAACATGGAGTAAAGGACTCAACCTGTAAGTCTGGATAGCTCTGTAAATCATGAAATATTTATAATGTCATGCATATGCCCATAAATGTCATGTAATGCATAGGTCTGTACGTACATAACATCATCAAGCCTTTGAGGGCATCCCATCATATCATCTCGGCCACTGTGGGCAAATCATCAACGTATACCAGCTGATCAGGTGGTGGTGAGTATATAACGCCATAACCTTTTCTATATCCCATATACTTATATATACATATATATACGCGTATATAACGTCATCTAGTCATGGGTCAATGTGCATGTATAAATGCATGAAATGCATATGAAATACGTTCATAAGATTTTCTTGAATGCCATAAAACTCAATATGCCTTTCAGATAAACTTTATCAAATACGTACTTTTATGAGACCCATGAACAGACGATAGAATATTAAGATTTATGGGAGAATAAGAATATACACATCTCTAGAATTTCAACGAATAGAGTAATTTATGGAAGTTGTGTATTTGCTCGTTTCGTTTGTGCCGTATAAATCATGCAAAAAAGAAAAAAAGGATAGCCTTAACATACCTGAACCGATTCGCTTGAGAAAGATTGCACCATACTCCCTTAAATCATACAATCTCACGTTTTGAAGGAAATATTAAAGCAACTCACGTTGCTAAGATAATATGAAATTTGGTTGAACCCTCCACTAGCGGTGTCTTAGGAGCCAAAAAGCTATCAAATTGCATTGGCCAGTTCTATATAATATGCAACAAAAAGAAAGAGGGATAATCTGTTCTATTCACAAGTTGAACTCTCAACTTGATTAAGAGATAATTAATCCTTCTTCAAACCATCACTTGGAGAAATAAGGTTTCTTAGCAGTTACTCTGACCATCACTCTGCAAACATTTGTCTTTACCCTTATCCATATCCATGTGACATTCCAACATTTGTTTTTAGAAGCCACAAAAAAAGCTGGTTAGTCCCATATCTTCTGATTAGCAGCGAGAAGCCTTACACCTTCAACTTTACCACCCACACACATCAAACAACATATATTTTTGCAGTGCAACAAATCTAAGTTTGCTGAATATTCTTACACTGTGTCACAAAAAGCACATGAAACAGATAGAAGCTAAGGATATAACTAGAATCGTAGGAGCATTCCGAATACAAAACCAGATGCTATGCATAAAAAAATGAGCTCAGAATTTAGAGAACATGAAAGTAAACTAGCTTCTGATATGAATGGAGCCTTTTAAGGAATTTAGAAACTTTGGGGAATTCATGTGTATGGATGGCGAGAGAACAAATGCAAGTACTGAAGGATGTTTATATTTCAAACTTTGGATGGGATTTAAGAATTAACAAAGGACACTAGAATGAAATCGCTTCAGTAGCTAGATTAATACACTACAAATCAATTCAAACATATCCTCCCAAATGATTTTTAAATCTTGCCACCTATTTTCATATGACTTAAGTGTATTGGTAAAAAGAGCTTCACACGTGTAATAATTCTTGATTACTCATCCAGTTATGTGGAGCAATAAAAACATGACAGCTGGACATGATTCTGTAATGAGGAACGAGGCAAAGAGGCACGACACAATATACCTACGGGGTAATCAGCTACGGGAAACTCAACCGGATTGAGAAAAGGAAGAGACACGGTCGGAATGAATCTAGACAGAGCTACGGGAAAATTCAGAGATCATCAATTAATGATCCACACGTTACACAACCTTCACGCAACATTTACGGTTACTCTTTGTAACATTACATTAATGTCATAATTAGTCATTAATGTGCGATCATTGTAAAAGGTAGACGTTATATTAAGAAATTCCCTATATAAGAGAATAAAATATAACTTGTAAGGGACATTCGAACTACGATTATAATACACTTTACTTTGTGTGCATCTCATTATTTTCTATTTACTTACTTATCCGCAATTATCATTACTACATTGGTTATCAGAAACCCATGTTCATCCTAAAAATAGCTTTGGTCAAAGGATCTAATTCTTTGGTTAAACAAATTGGTTCCGTTATCGGGAATCTGATAATCTTTGTTTACTTTTCAAGCAATATCCTCTGAACTATGTCGAACCCCAATGACAATAACCTACAAAGGGATGGAACTCCATCACCTGCAGGAACCCCACGAGGTTCAAGGGAGCAATCCCCAGAAAGATCCAACAACAATAATAATGGTAATGATAAAACTGTGGAACAAGATCAAGTAAAGCAAGTAAGCTAGGTTTTGCAAGAAATTCGCGAGGGGATTACTGACAACGTCACCATCGCCCCCCTCCCCAAATAATACCATCACCGTGGAAAATCCTCAGTCTGGGTTGGCAAACTCAGGAAGGGGAGATACTCCTAATGAATCTCTCGAAACGAGACCAGGTATGTCTAATAGCTCTAAATTACAAACTTTATTACTAACCTTGCAGAAACAGGTGAAGGAACAAAACGATTGAATGGAACAAATTCCTGGAGTACCACCTGTTATCAAAGGCATTGACGTTGATAGATATTCTCAACAACCTTGGAAACCAAGTGCAACACCCTTGCCTATTCCCAAGAAGTTCAAAATGCCTGATGTTCCTAAGTATGACGGGATAATCGACCCACGTGACCTTGTGACTGCTTTTACCATCGGAGTTAAGGGCAACGACTTAACAAAACAAGAAATTGAGTCGGTCTTAGTCAAAAAGTTTGGAGAAACACTTATCAAAGGAGCACTAACCTGGTATTCTCTTCTCCCTGAAAACTCTATTGATTCTTTTGCTGAGCCTTCAGATTCCTTCATAAAAGCACACTCCGGTGCGCAAAAAGTGGAGAAAAGAATGGAGGACATATTTAAAATAAAACAAGAAGACACGGAACTACTCCGTGAATTTGTAGACAGGTTTCAACGAGAAAGAATGCTACTACCTAGGGTGCCTGATAATTGGGAAGCCATGGCATTTGCAAGCAACTTAAATGACAAAAGTTCAGAAGCCACGAGAAGACTCAAGGAAAGCTTGAGAGAATTCCCAGCTACGACATGGAATGATGTCTATAACAGGTACAACACCAAGCTTCGTATAGAAGAAGATACCATTGCTCGTTCAAAAGACGAAGATCGTATCAGTTCCAGACGTTCCGAATCAGACAGAAGATCAGGTAAAAGCAAGTACGATCCTTATATGGGACCTTCGGGATGAGAAACTCGTCCCAGGTTCGAAAATACTCGGTCAGAATATAGACCATCAAGCAGAGATGCGGGCTCATCCTCATAAAGATCCAGAAAAGATCGAGATGAACGAACTAGAGGTAACACACGAATTGGGGATCACACCTTCAATGTAAGTACTTCCAAACTAGTTTCAGTATTAAGAAATATGGGTGATAAGGTTCGATGGCCCAAAGAAATGCGGTCAAACCCAAATAAAAGGAATCCAGATTTCTGGTGTGAATTTCATAATGATCATGGACACAGAACTGCAGATTGCAGATTTTTACAAGGTGAAATAGAACAATTATTGAAACAGGGCTACTTAACAGAATTATTTAGTGAAAAAGGTAAGCAGGCATACATGAAGAACAAACAGGAGCCCCCAAAACCTCCATCTCCAAAAAGAACTGTCAACGTGATACACAGAGGTGAAGAAGTAAACGGAGTGGTTACAAAGTAGCCATGAAGTTCACAATTACACACGGAAAACGGGTTCGTGAAAATCCAGAAGTAGACAATATAACCTTTGATGAGGAAGATATCAGCGGATTAATGCTCCCCCACAACGATGCTCTGGTAATATCCTTACTTATTCATGACACTAACGTAAAAAGAGTGTTGATTGATCCAGGTAGTTCAGTCAATATTATTTTGCTAAGAGTCGTGGAAGAAATGCTATTGGGGAGTCAAGTAATCTCGAAGGCACGATCCATATCAGGGTTTGATAACTCTACGGTTATAACCAAAGGGGAAATTGAACTTAACACTTATGCTGAGGGAGTGATAAAAAATACCAGGTTCCAAGTCATCGATACTGATATGGCTTATAACGTAATCATGGGAAGGCCATGGATCCACGACATGAAAGCAGTACCATCCACCTTGCATCAGGTAATTAAATTCCCTTTCGAACGGGGAATTCAACAAATTAGAGGCGATCAGCAAATCGCAAGAAATATAACTCCGTGGTACACTACAACAAAAAGGTAGAAGTGGAAGAATCAAAAGATAAGGAAATCTCCCAAACGGAAAATGTTGCCCAAACAGGTATGGAAAAAATCAGTACCCAAATAGGTACGGAGGATATTATTGCTGATACAGGTACGAAAGGAGATAGCCATGAGAAGGTGAATCAAGTTACCACAGAAGAAGTACCAAACCACATAGACATGGATTCCATACCTGATGTTATTCAGGAACCGGAGGAAGATGAACACATCAAAACAACCACGGAAGAGCTCAAAGCTGTTCCATTGTTCGAACAAAAGCCTGAACAGAAAGTTTACATAGGCACGAGGCTGAGCCCAAGTCGAAGAGGTAAATTAATTGATTATTTAAAAGCTAATGTCGATTGCTTTGCATGGTCCCATTCAGACATGACATGTATACCTCCAGAAGTGATGAATCATAAACTAAATGAAGATCCTTCCTTCATACCTATTAAGACTCTCAGTAGTGACCACACACGAACGATATACACGATCTACAACAATAGCATCCCCCACATGTGTGGACACATATACAGGGGCACTCAAGGAGTCATGAGGTACAACCAAATATGAAGCAAAATTAGATGACACATAGGAGTAAGTAGACCCCAGATCAAATAGAACTTAAGCATCTCTACCGCAAACTAAAACAGTACCTGTGATGATAGCATCAGATGACTCAGTCTCAAGTCCGGCTAGAAAAGCATAACATCGGGGCTGGGCCCCACCACTTAAATCATATCCCTGGGACGGCTTCTAGCTGGCGGGACTTCGCCTCTAACAGCTTGACCTCCACTTCTAATAGTCTGGCCCCTACCTCTGGCTACCTGACCCCTGCCTCTAGCTTGCTGAGCAGGCGGTGTAGCAACTGGTGCCGAAACCATGGCACGAGAACTCTGATACTATGGATGAACACCCACTAATCTCGGACAGGTCCTCCTGGTATGCCCATAATCACCACACTCAAAACATCCATCCAGATACTGTGGTTGTGGAAACGGAGACTAACCCGGACGAGCTGACTGACCATGATAATAACTCTAAAGAGGAGGTGCTCTAATAGGAGCTGGTGGTGCACTATAGGCTGGCTGCCTTGAAGGAGGCATATAAGAACCACGACTCCCTGAAGGACTGTGAGATGCCTGAAGCGCTGAATGGAATGGCCTAAAAGGATTGCTTCTACCAAAAGTACCCCTGCCTCCAGATAAGGCGCCGGTGAACCCACCAGAATGACAAGGTCTCTTATCTGACCCCTGACCTCCCTGTCCAAGAACCATCTCGACTCGTCTAGCGACATTGGCCGCATCCTGGAAAGAAATCTCACTCCTAGTCTCCTTAGCCATCTGCGATCTAATAGGCTAAGCATGTCCCTCAATAAACTTCCTCACCATCTCTCTCTCTGCGGGAAGACAAAGAATAGCATGACGGACCAAATCCACAAAACGGATCTCATACTGAGTAACAGTCATTCTGCCCTGCTAGAGACGCTCGAACTGACGGCGGCGCTCCTCCCTCAAGATGATAGGCAGAAAATTCTCTAAGAGAAGATGTGAGAACTAGTCCCAAGTAAGAGTAGGCGACCCAACTCGTCCGGTCAACAAATAATCCCTCCATCATTTCTTGGCGGAACCAGTCATCTGAAAAGCAGCAAAGTTGACCCCATTGGTCTCCAATATACCCATGTTCTAAATAATCTCATGACAACTGTCAAGATACTCCTGAGGATCCCCTGAAGTAGCACCACTGAAATGAACTGGAAAGAGCTTGGTAAACCTATCCAATATCCATAAGGTCCTAGAGGAAATAGCTGACCCATCACCGGGCTGTGCCGCAGCAACCGACAAACTGCTCCGACTGTATGAGCTGCTGTAGTCTGAAACTGGGGAGCCATTTGCTCCGGTGTGTGAGTAGCAGGAGTCTGGGTTTCTCATCCAGCCTAAGATACGGCTGGTGCCATGGGGAATGCGCCAGTCTGGGCCACACTCTCCATATGGCCTACTAATCGGACCAAGGCATCCTGGAGCACTGGGGTGGCAATAAACCCTTCCGGGACCTGAGCACGTCCGACAAGAATAGTCTGAGCTGGAACCTCCTCATCAAACTCCACCCGAGGCTCCACAGCTGGGGTTGCTTCTCGGGCCCTTAGCTGAGCCCTTCCCCTACCTCGGCCTCTAGCACGGCCTCGACCTCGACCTCAGCCCCTCATAGGAGCTGCTGCCATCTCCGTACTGATCACCCAGACTCTACTAAGCTTGTCCGTGAATTGTGAGACCTAGGAAACCTAGTTTTCTGATACCAACTTGTCACGACTCGAAATTACCACCGTCGGGATCGTGATGACGCCTAACATCACACTTGCCAGGCAAGCCAACATTAGAGGTTATTTAGCCATTTCTTTTCATTTTCAATAATTATCAGTAAACAGTCGAAATAAGGCAAAACAAAGGTAAAGAAGTATAAATATAGATGTCATCTACATACTACTTCTACCATGAAATCCGGTGTCACAATTCACGAACACTATGATTTTTTACAAACATCTGTCTGAAAGAAATTTTACCATGAAAGAACAAGATTTAGGACTAGGAATTTAATAGGTGATGATGGAAATTCAAAGAAATGAGTTAAAGAGTGCAAACCTATGATTTGGTTTTGAATTCCCCCTTCAAACATTGCCCTATGACGAGTTCAAATGAAAGAGTCGTGGAATTTTGGAGAAATCCCATTTTTGGTCTGTTTTTAAATCACTGGACAGATCTTCTTCGCATTCGCGAAGGGCCTGCAGCGTTCAAGAAGGAACTGTCGAGATCGCGAAGGACCTGTCGTGACCGCGAAGGGCCTGTCGCGATCGTGATGCATAACAACTTGAAGGGATTTCACGTTCGCGATGGTCTGTTCCATCTGACCTTCGTATTTGTGAGCTTTGGCCCGCGTTCGCGTAGAATACCTCAATGATTCCAAGCCCACCTCCAATACACTACATGTTCGCATCTAGCCTGTCGTGTTTGCGAAGAGCAAACCTCCCAGTGCTCCGCATTCACGACCATAACCTCGCATTCGCGTAGGACAAACCATCCCCCAACCCAGCTTACACTTCGCGTTCGCCAGAGAACCTTCGCGTACGTGAAGAAGGAAATTCCCTTCCAGCCTGGTTCTCCTTCCTGATCGTGAGAGTGACTACGCAATCGCGAAGAACACTAGTTTAGACACCAAATTAAGCAATTACACCAGATTTTTCCAAGTCCAAAACATCCCTTGGCCTATCCGAAACTCACCCGAGCCCTAGTGGCTCCAAAACAAACATGCACACTAGTATAAAAACATCATACAGACTTCCTCGTGCGATCAAATCACCAAAATAACACCTAGAACTACGAATTTAGCACCAAAACATATGAAGTTTTCAAGAACACTTTAAAATTCCTATTTTCTCAACCGGAGGTCCGAATCATGTCAAATCAGTTCCGTTTCTCATCAAATTTCACCTATAAGGTATAAATATTATAACGGACCTGTACCGGGCTCTGAAACAAAAATACGGACCCGATACCAACAAGATCAAACATTAACCATTTTCTTAAAATCAATAGATTTCCAATCTTTCAATTTTCAACAAAAAATCATAACTTGAGCTAGGGACCTCGAAAATCGATTTCGGGCATATGCCAAGGTCTCATATTTCACTACGGACCCATAGGGACCGGTAAAATACGAGTCCGGGTCTGTTTACTCAAAACACTGATCGAAGTCAACTAAAAATTAATTTCAAGGCTAAAGTTTTTATTTCATCAATTTTAAAAATAAAAGCTTTCTGGAAACACGCTCGAACTACGCACGCAGATCGAGTAGGGTAAAAATTAGATTTTTAAGGCTAAAGAGCGCATAATTGAGTTCTAAAACATAAGATGACCCATTGGGTCATCACATTCTTGAATTTGGCGGGTTATTATCGTCGGTTCCTGGAGGGATTTTTATCTATCTCAGCTCCATTGACCAAGTTGACCCAGAAGGGTGGGCTTTTTAGATGGTCCAGCTAGTGTGAGTTGAGCTTTTAGAAGCTCAAGACTGCATTGACTACAACACTAGTGTTAGTGTTTCCTACAGGTTCGGGATCTTACATTGTATACTATGATGCACCGTGTATTGGGCTTAGCACGGTATTGATGCAAGACAACACGGTAATGGTCTATGTATCGTGGCAGTTGAAGTTTCATGATAATAATTACTTTGTGCATGATTTAGAGTTGGCATCAATTGTTCATGCATTGTTCAAGTAATTTGCCGTAAATTATGTTATTGACTGTGTTGACTTGTATAAGCTTATGAGTTGAGATTGGGAATGGGTTGCGCGCCGCACCAATGTTGAAATGGATTGATATTGGGAACGGATTGCATGCCGCAACAAATATTAATATGATATTGGGATCAAGTTGAATGCCCAACAAAAGGGAAATGATATCGGCATCAGGTTGTACGCCGCAACAGGTATTTTGATAAATGTTTGGATCGGGTTGCACGCTGCAACAAAGTATAATGCATTGTAGTTGTTTCTAGGGTTTTATCTCGGTACTGTAATATGAGGTTATGACATGTTGTTATTCTGGAGCCCTCTGTTAGTTGACCTTTGTGTCTGTTTTTATGAGTTTATTGCCTTTTCGATATTTTTGTATTATGTTATTACGACTCGTAAAGGTTTATAGTTAGTGCCCTGTCATAACATCATCACTACTTCTGTCACGCCCCGAACAATGGTCTAGGCATAACACGACACTCGGTGCCTGAGTATATGTGATCGAGTGGACCAACTGTATGGCTGGATCAACATGTGGTATAACTGTAAGCTAGATATAAATATACAACATGATATTCTACTAAAGAGTCTGACTGTTATATCATAGATGCGGAAAATACTAAAAAGTATGCAAGTGAAAATGAGTAGCCGACAAGGCTAACACATAAAAGTCGGCTAACATCTGACTGACTTAACTATAGTCTACGAAGCCTCTAATAATACTGAAATGCTAACGGTTTACCGGTACAAGGTCCCCATCACACCTTACTAATTGAAATAGTATAAATACTGAAAAAGGGGATAATGACCCGAAAGATTGGGTCTTACTAATAGCTGATACGAGATGTCCTAGCAAGCAGAATCGTCAACCTGTAAGTCGTTATCTGCATCGCGAGATGCAAGCTCCAGGCAAAAAGGGACGTCGGTACATTTGAATTGCACTGGATGTAAAATAACTGAAATAAGGCATTGTAAGTACTGAAACTGAAACTCATAACTGAACTAAACATAGGAAGTAAGGTTATGAATACTCCTTCTTCTGAATGATGAACCAACTTTTTATCTGAAATAAGTAAACTGCGGCATTAGGCCCGAAGATGCATAAAGCATAAACTGCGGCCTCAGGCCCAAATACAGGTGTTCAACATTCAACAATTCAGAATTGGGAATTGAGAATCATACTGCAATATATGATACTAAAATACTGAATCATACTGAGTTACATAATAATGGAATACTGGATAGAACTAGACCAAAACATGTATTCATAATGAATCTATTTGTCATAACTGAAACTCATAGGATATTGAACGATTAGGAAACTATGCCATGTAGAGAATATAAATTATACAACTATTCATGGAACTAAGGCATAATTACATTCTGAGGAACCACATAACAATCATAAAGAATGGGGCGTAAGGAGAATCATAAACATTCCCAAACATAAAGAGAGTTAGCCTCACATAACTTAAATGTGGCCCTTTTTAAGAGTATCACGATGATTGTTGCCTCTTTCAAAGATAATCTACGTCAATATATATATCAAGAGGAACTAATATTAGCACTTATAATCTTGTTTTAGTAACTTAGGAATTTAATCAAACACCTTATGGGTGTAAAGCCTAATAGTCCTTAGTAATTGGTCTTTTCTTCACCAAGTTCTCATTCTACTACTTCTAGGTGATTCTACCATACCAAATTGATATAGCTAACACCATTTCTCATCACCCAAATGTTTACAACAATCATAATTCAACAATCCAAAACCCTAACATAGTTCTTATGGTTCTCTTTAACAAACCCATTTACTATTCTCCCAAAAACTCATCAATTCATAGTTATAAATGATTAGGGAGTAGAAGCATTGCCTTTTCGAAGTTCACTCGTCTTGAATTCGAGATCTTGGGTTTCCTTTCTCAACAATGGTATCTCGACCGAATATCTAATTAGTGGAAGGATTTACCCATGTTAATAGGTGTTGGAGAATTGAAATTAACTTAGAATAATTGTTAGAACATACCTTGGATGATAGAGGGACTTTGGGGAAGTTAGGTTCTTCAGAGCTTCCCTTTCTATAGTAGGTTTTCATGTTTGGGGTGTGGGGGAACGAGGTAGGGATTTTCAATAAGTGAACACGTCCTAAAATTGAGGAGGAAAATGAAAGTAGCTCGGGTAAACCTCACCGGCGCAAGGCATCGTCAAGGGCGCCAAAATAACTGTGCAAGGCTCCATCAGAGGCGCCAAAACTATAGTGCCTTGCACTGTCTGGGGCGTTGAGGTTGATGCCCTGGACAGTGCCTTGCACTGTCTGGGGCACTGAGATTGATGCCCTTGACAGTGCCTTGCACTGTCTGAGGCACCGAGTTTTATGGCCTTGGATTGTCTATGACCGTTAGTTTTCATGGCCTTGCACTAACTAAGGCTATACGGCGTACCTCCCATAAACTTTGTCGATTATATCAAATTTTATGCAACTCACTATCGGTCTTGATTCCAACACAATAGTTTCCATCCATAATCATCCTGATATTAATTCACATTAATATTCATTTAATGCAACCACAACTAATTCAGATTTACGGAGAGTTACATTATCTCCCCATTGGGATCATTCGTCCTCGAATGATTGTACTAATTGTAACTACGACTAGCTATGGACGTCAAGAAGGATTGACTGAAACATGTGAACACTGAAATGTCATGAATATATGCATATTAAACTGAATGAATACCCGATTACTGAATTGTTGAGGTACAGAATTGAATAAGTACTAAACTGAATGACTACTAGCTAACTGAATACTAAAGACATGGAGATTGTAATATAAGGTCTGAATGAGAAGGTTAGTTACCTTCTACATTTTCTGATTGCTCTTCAAAGAGATGGGGATATTTGTACTTCATGTCCTCTTTGTCTTCCCACGTACCCTCTTCAACCTTTTGATTCCTCCTATACACTTTCAATAAAGCAATTTCCTTAGTTTCGAGCTTGTGGATTTGACTATCAAGGATAGCCACTGGAACTGCTTTGTATGTTAGTCTATCGTTAACCCCTATAATCTCTGTAGGAACCACAAGATAAGGGTCTCTCATGAATTTCTTCAACATAGACACATGAAACACTGGGTGTACAATAGCTAATTCTTGTGGCAATTCTAACTCATAAGCCACCTGCGCGATCTTTCGCAGGATTCTATATGGCCCAATATAGCGGGGAATAAGATTCCCCTTCTACCCAAATCTCATAACGCCTTTCATAGATGAAACATTCAAAAACACCCAATCATTAACTTAGAACTATAAGTCTCTATGCCGCACGTCCGAATAGGACTTTTGGTGACTTTGAGACGTCTTCAAATGATCTTGAATCAACTTGACTTTCTCCATAGCCTGACAGACCAAATCAGGTCCTAACAACTTCTCTTCGCCGACTTCAAACTAACCAATTGGTGATCTACACCTTCGCCCATACAGAGCTTCGTACAGTGCCATCTTTTTACTAGATTGGTAGATGTTATTATAAGCAAAATCAATGAGGGGTTGATTATCATACCAATTACCTTTAAAATCGATAACACACGCCCTCAACATATCCTCAAGAGTCTGAATGGTGCGCTCTGCCTGACCATCTGTCTTAGGATGAAATGGTGCTGAGGTTCACCCTTGGCCCAATCCTTTCTGAAAGGATTTCAAAAATTTCGTTGTGAACTGAGCACCACGATTTGAGATGATTGACAAAGGAGTCCCATGTAATCATACAATTTCCTGGATATACAACTTGGCATAATCATCCGTTCACTCTGTAGTCTTCACTAGCAAGAAGTGAGCTGACTTGGTAAGTCAGTCTACAATCACCTAAATTGAATCATGCTTCCGAAACGATCGAGGTAAGCATGATATGAAGTCCATGTTTATCATCTCCCATTTACAAATGTGAATTTCTATACTCTGAGCCAAACCATCAGGCTTCTGGTGTTCGACTTTCAGCTGTTGACAATTTGGACACTTAGCCTAAAAATCTGCTATGTTCTGTTTCATGTCGTTCCACCAATAAATCTCCATAAGATCATGATATATATTTGTAGAACCTGGGTGAAATAAATACCTATAATTTTGTGCTTCTGACATAATCCACTCTCTGATCCCATCTATGTCTGGATCGTATAGTCTGCCTTTGTATCTCAAAGTACCGTCATCCCCCCTTGTTCAAAAGCCATAGTCTTGTGTTTGTTAATCCCCTCCTTTAGCTGCACTAAGTAGGGATCAGTGAACTGCTTTTCCTTCACTTCGACCACTAAGGAGGATTCAGCCGTTTTTTGAAGAACTACGCCACCATCTTCAGAGTCCAAAAGTCAAACTCCTAGACTTGCTAATTGGTGGACTTCCTTTGTCATAGTTCTTTTGTTTGCTTCAACATGAGCTAAGATTCCCATAGAGCGCCGACTAAGAGCATCATCTACAACATTTGCTTTACCGAGATGATAGAGGATATCAACATCATAATCCTTGGTGGACTTCCTTTGTCATATTTTTCATATAGCTTGTGATCCTGCAGTGTATGCGACACAATTCTGATATGTTTTGCATGGTTTTTCTTGCTACGGGAATAAATCAAGATGTCATCAATAAACGCAATATTGAACAAATCATGATAATTCTTCAAGACCATATTCAATGGTCCGTGAAATCCGGAGGTGCATTCATTAAACCAAACGACATTACCAAAAATTCGAAATGCCCATAACGAGTCTTGGAAGTTGTTTTAGGAACACTACCTTCCTTAACATTCAACTGATGGTACCCTGATCTGAGGTCAATCTTGGAATAACACTGGGCACCCTGAAGTCGATCGAATAAATCATCTATTCTAGGAAGAGGCTACTTGTTCTTGATGGTGACTTTATTCAACTGACGATAGTCAATGCACATGCGCAAAGACTCATCCTTCTTTCGGACAAACAAGGTCGGAGAACCCCAAAGTGATACACCTGGCCTTATAAATCCCTTATCTAGAAGATCTTTCAATTGGACTTTTAGCACTTTCAACTCTGCTGGATCCATCCTATAAGGTGGAATAGATATCGACATAGTGTCGGGGAGTAGATAATTCCAAAGTCATCTTTCTATCGGGAGGGACTCCGGGAAGATCTTCGAGAAACACTTATTGGAACTCATTTAAAATTGGTACTGACTGGAGAGTGGGAATATGAGTATCTGCATCGCTAACTAAAACCAATTGATATATATACTCTTTGGAAACCATCTTTCTAGATTTAAGGCAGGAAATAAACCTACCCCTAGGTGCTACTACATCACCCTTCCATTCTAAGACTTGTTCACCGGGAAATTCGAAACTTACTATTTTGGTTCTACAATGCCATGTGGCGTAACATGACTCTATCCAATCATGACCATGATTACATAGAATTCTACCCTCTCTAATTCTACTAAATCTGCTGCACTAAGGCGTTGATACACTTTGACTAGGCATATCCTATAGATACGTCTAGCTATAACTGATTCTCCGACTGGAGTGGACACTTCAAAAGGTTCACACAACCTTTCTGGTTCTATCCCAAATCTCTTAGCAATATATGGGGTTACATAAGATAGGGTGGATCCCGGATCCATAAGAGCGTAAACATCAAAGGTGAAGACTATTAGCATACCGATCATAACATCTCCATGAGCCTCTGTATCCTTACGGCCTGTCAACGCATACAATCGATTCCGACCACCACCCATATTATAGGACTTTGCTGCACCACGCCTTTGTTAGGCCTGAGAGTTCTCAGGGGCTGCTGAATTAGTATACTGAGCTACATTGCCCCCACATTTTGTTTTTCTGATGGACAATACCTCAAGAAGTGGCCCTGCTAACCACACCCAAAGCAACCATTTGTGACCGAACGACACAAACCTGGGTGCCTCTTACCACACGTGTTGCAAATAGGGTAACCAGGGACTCTGTAGTCCACACTAGCCGGTGATTGTGAGTCTGCTGCTTTGAAATTCTAGTTTTTCTTGTTAAACTTGGACCTCTAAGCTGGTGCACTATCTGAAGATGGAGCAGGTCCTAATTTTGGTTTCTTGAAGAACTGACGATTACTGCCTCCATTCGATCATCCATAGCTGAAATTTCCTGCACACTTAGCTCTCTTGCTGAATTCTCTATCCCTCTCTCTCTATATCCTCTCTTCTTCCTTCAACCTGTCTTCATTCCCTTGAACAAAGGCTACCATTTTAGTAATGGTCATTTCAATGTTCTTAGCAGCAATATTAGACTCAGCAAACAAGTCATCTGAAGTCCCCAAAACAAACCACATAACTCCGTCCCTTATATCACGTACCATTTCCGGAGCATACTTGGCTAGAGAGACAAACTTCAGGTAATACTCAATCACACTCATATCATTCTGTTTGAGTCTCTAAAACTATAAAGCTTTATCTTCCAATACCTCAATGGGTAGAACATGCTCAAGATACGCATCTGCAATCTCCTTTCAAGTTGTAGGAGTCACATCCTCCCCTCAGGACTCTTCCCATGTTTCATACCAAGTGTTAGCAAGATCCTTCAGCTGGTACACAACAAGATCTTCTACCTCACTGTCTGCAACATGCATCACTCGAAATATATTTTGAACATCATTAATGAAGTTTTGCGGATCCTCATCCTATTTAGACCCTGTGAAGACTAGAGGTTTCATGTTGAGGATTCCCTAGACATGAAACTACCCGTCTCATCAACAACACTTGTCTCCTGCTTTTGAGCCTGAGTAGCAAAAATTTGGATGAGCATTTGCATAGCTCCTCTGACATCCATGTCTGAAGCATTAGGTAATGAGCCCGGTGCAACTCTCTGGGCCGAAGTGAGCTCCTCCTGAGCAGCATTAGCCGTAGCCCTCTGGCTAGTGGCTGAGGCCCTGTGGTATACCTGCTTTTTGCAGGCATATTCTGAAATACGTAATTCTCATAAGTTAGAAGGATTCCGGAAAGCATAACTCTAATTACACGATCTAGAGTATGAAAGAAATGAAACAATAGTAAATGTCTTGGTAGTCAACTGTTTACATGTGTGGCATGTACACACACATAGAAGTGACCTCACTGGACACGACTTCATAGACTCCCTAAGACTCTTGAACCTAGTCTCTGATACCAAGCTTTGTTATGCCTCAAACCATGGCCTGGGCGTAACACGACACTCGGTACCTGGATGCATATGACCGAGCGGACCAATTGTATGGATTGATCAACATGTGGTATATCTGTAAGCTAGGTATAAATATACAACATGATGATCTACTAAGAGACTGACTGAAATATCATAGATGCGGAAAATACTAAAAAGTCTGCAAGTGCAAATGAGTAGCCGAAAAGGCTAACACATAAAAGTCTGCTAACATCTATAGCTGATACAAGATGTCCTAGTAAGACCGGGGCCCACCAATAGCTGATACAAGATGTCCTAGTAAGCAGAATCGTCAACTTGTAAATCGTTACCTGCATCGCGAGATGCAGGACCCAGGCAAAAATGGACGTCAGTACATTTGAATGCACTGGTATGTAAAACAATAGAAAGAAGGAACAATAAATACTAAAACTGAAACTGATAACTAATAACTGAACTAAACATAGGAAGTGAGTTTATGAATACTCCCTGTTCTGAATGATGAACTAATTGTTTATCTGAATAAATAAACTGCGGCCTCAGGCCTAATATATATATATATATATATGCACAAACTGTGGCCTTAGGCCCCAATATACGTATACATATCTGCGACCTCAAGCCCAAAAATGGATAAAGCATAAAGTATGGCCTCAGGACCAAATATAGGTGTTCAACATTCAGGAATTTAGAAGTAGGAACTGAGAATCATACTGCAATATATGATACAAAAATACTAAATCATACTGAGGTACATGATATTGGAATGCTGGATAGAACTAGACTGAGACATGTATTCATAATGAATTGATTTGTCATATCTGAAACTCATAGGATATTGAACGTTTAGGAAACTATGCCATCCAGAGAATTGAAGTTCTACAACTATTCATGGGACTAAGTCATAATTACATTCTGACGAAACTCGTAACAATCATAAGAATGGGATGTAGGGAGAATCATAAACATTCTTAAACGTAAAGAGAGTTAGATTCACATACCTTAGGCCTTAGTAATTGGTTTTCTTTCACCATGTTTTCATTATGGGTGTAAAGCCTCATAGGACTTAGTAATTGGTATTCCTTTCACCATGTTCTCATTCTACTACTTTTAGGTGATTCTACAATCCCAAATAGATGTAACTAACACCATTTCTCATAACCCAAATGTTTACAACAATCATAATTCAACAATCCAAAACCCTAACATTGTTCTTATGGTTATCTTTATCAAACCCATTTACTATTCTCCCACAATCTCATCAATTCGTAGTTATAAATGATAAGGGAGTAGAAGCATTACCTTTTCGAAGTTCACTTGTAATGACCCGACCGTTCGTTTTACGTTATCGGACTCCGTTCCCCTATCTAAGTCTTCCCATAGCGGCTTCTTGAGATTTGTGACTTGAGGGGGCTGGTGGTTCAGGATTTGGAAGTGCTTTGAGCAGTATAAGAACACTTGGTTCCTTAAGGTTGGCCTATTTGGCCAAGTTTGACTTCGGTCAACATTTTTAGCACACAACCTCGGAATCGAGTTCCGACAGTGTCAGTAGCTTCGTATGATGATTTCGGACATGGGCGTATGTTCGGAATGGGTTTTCGATAACCCAGGAGCATTTCAGCGCCCGATATAGAAATAACGATTTCCTTAAGTTTGAATTTTGGTTGAAACAGGAATTTATGTTATCAAGGTCCGAATGTGATTCCGAGACCGGGAATAGTTCTGTTATGTCATTTATGATTTGCCTGCCAAATTTGATGTCATTCCGAGTTGTATAGGGCGGTCCGACGCATCGTTGTAGAAATCAAGAACTTGAAGTTTTTTAAGTTATGGTTTTAGGGGTTTTGGGGTGTTATTTTGAGATTTAGCGTGGTTTTGTGCATTTTGAAGGCTCGAGCGAGCCCGTATTATGATTTAAGACTTGTTGGTATATTTGGACGGGGGCTCGGGTGGGCCCAGGTGCCTCTCGGACACCATATGAAGTCAAAAACTAGCTAAAATAGCCGCTGGTGCACTTGTTTCTGGTGTGACCGCTCCTGCGGTCCCAGCCTCTTAGGTGCGGGACCGCTCCTGCGGTCCCAAGCATCGAAGGTTCGACCCCAGGTGAGGTCCCCCTTTCTTGCAGGTGCAAACAAAGGTCCGCAGGAGCGGAACCGCAAGTGCGGTAATCCCTCCGCAGGTGCGACCCCAACCCCTCTTGCCCAGTTCGGCAGGTGCGAGCCCCAGTTCGCAGGAGCGAGACCGCAGGTGCGGTTCTTGAGCCGCAGGTGTGGAATCCCAGTAGGCCAGGCAGTACATAATAATTAAAATACGGGATTGCTTCATCTCTTTTCATTTCATACCTCCATTAGAGACTTGTGATCTTGGGAAGAACACACCACGACCTAGCTACTGCAGAGGTAAGTTAATTCCTCCTCATTACTAGTTTAATACATGAATTATTAATGGGATTAACTACTAGGTCATAGGAAATCAAGATTTGGGTAGTAAATTTAGGGTTCTTGAGGAAATTAGCAAATTGTCCGTTTAATGCTATGAATTCAAGTAGAAACTACATATTAATGATCCTTAGGATTTGGGTGAGTGATTCCTTTGAGAATTTTCGGAATCAGAGCGTGCGGTCCCGGGGTTGAATTTTGGGAATTCTTTAAGAATGACGATTTTATTGAATAAATAGGATAATTTCCCCACATTGATATAATTGTACACCTTTTGGCTAGTTGCGAGTCCTCGGGTGTAGAGTTCGGAGTTTCGGGCGCATTCACGGTCCGAGAGGTAGATTCGACACGAGGTGAGTCTCCTTTATAACCTTGTAAGAGGGAATTGTCCCCATAGGTGATTTATATGCTATGTGCACTTGTTTTGGGGGCTATGTACGCACCAAGTGACGAGAGTCCGTACGTAGCGGCTATTATTGTTATGTCCGGGTAGTTAGGCCCACATAATGCCTGATATGCTTACTTGTAATGCCTTATATGCTTCCTTGTAATGCCATATGTACTATGAGAGCATGCTATGTATACTATTATTTCTCTGAGGCTTTATGGAAATTATTGATTTGAAAGGAATTGGTTACGGAAAGTAAGTTTTATGAGTTATTGTGTGTGCATGTGACCGCTTCGCAATTTACATTCCGCGAGGGATGTGTGATTTCCCCCACTCTCATGGGAGCGGGCCGTATGCCAAGACGGATTGGAAGGTGAACTTTTAGGACGGGCCGATCGATCCTCGGCAGTGCACAGAGATGATATAATTGAGAATGCACTTTTGGTACGGGCTTTTCGATCCTCGACAAGGCATGGACGAGATTTGTACTATGATATGATATGATTACATTGAGAGATTCACTTGTGGTACAGGCCGCTCGATCCTCGTAAGTGCATAAGTGAGATTGTACTATGGTAAGAATGCACTTTTGGGACAGGCCGTTCGATCCTCGGCAGTGCATAGATATTTTCTTTATGACTCCGGCCGGTTGTCTTATTCTTGTGTGCGCATGATTATTTGGCATTGTTTCATGGATATTGACTTGTATTGGATATATGGGGGAAAGAAAGTGGCCATAGTTATTGTTCCAGTATTTACTTGGATTTCTATGCTTTATACATAATTGTTACTCACTGTCTCACCTGTCTACTGCTTTTATTTTATAATTGTTATATCATACTGTTGGACCTTAGTGAGTGTCGAGTCGACCTCTCGTCACTACTTCTTCGAGATTAGACATGATACTCACTGGGTGCATATTTATTTAATATGTACTCATGCTGCACTTCTGTACTTAACTGTACATGTTCTGAGGCTGGTGCATCTGGTTATCAGACCGAAGCTAGATATTGACCGTAGCGGACCTGACTTCATGGTGAGATGCTTCTTCTGGCGATTCCCCAGCAGTACCATGGAGTTTCATTTACTTTTGTTTCTCGTCTATTTATTCAGATAGTGGGATTGTATATTCTATCTTTTGGTTATCATGTTAGTATGCCCGCGACACTTGTGACACTAGTTCTTGGCACACATGTATATATATATGCTTGTATTTTGGCTCGCGCTTCTTTATAGATATTTTATTTACCACTGAGTTATTAACTTTCGACATCATGATTTAACTTTTTATATTCAGTAAATGGGTGAATAATTGAACTAAGTAAAGAGAATCACTTAGTGAAATCTACGTTGGCTTGCCTAACCCCGTTATTGGGCGCCATCACGACTTGGATTAGGATTCTTGGTCGTGACAAGTTGGTATCAGAGCTCTAGGTTCATGTAAGTCTCACGAGTCACGGGCATGCCTAGTTTAGTCTTGCGGATCGGTACAGAGATGTGTGTACTTATCTTCAGGAGGTTATAGGGTGTTAGGAAACTCCCCTTTATTCATATTCTATCGTGCAATCGATGATGTACTAAAACTTATTCTTCCATTCTCTCATACATGGTGAGGACGCGTGCATCCGATGTTCCTGATCCGGGAGATGCCGCTACCCCCACCGCTCGAGGTTGTGGTAGAGGCAATGGTTGAGAACCTGCTCAAGGTAGGGGACGAGGGCGTCCCAGGGCTATACCAGTGGCACCGCCAGAGGACCCTATCATAGAGGAGCAGGATGAGGTGCCTCCAGTAGCACCTGCCCCAATGGACTTCATGACGGCGCCAGGATTCCAGGAGGTCATGGGCCGTATGCTGAGATTCATGGACACCAAGTTCTAGGCTGGTTTATTTCTAGCAAATCTTGCCACTTGTCATGCGGGAAGGGGAGTTTAGACCCCTACCGCACAGGCTGTAGGACAGGAAACAACAGCCCTAGAGCCCAGGCCAGTTGCAAAGGGCGATCAGCAGAAGATGTTAGACAGATGGACTCGATTGCGCCCTCCAATCTTCGGGGGTGAGCGAGGAGAGGATGCCCAGGATTTTATTGATAGGTGCAGGGACAGACTACACAACATGAGGATTTTGGAGTCACATGGAGTGGATTTCACTACATTTCAGTTGGAGGGCAGAGCTCGCAAGTGGTGGCAGTCTTATATTCTTAGCAGGCCAGCAGATTCTCCTCCTGTCACTTGGGATCAGTTCTTGCAGATGTTTCTAGAAAGATATATTCCACCCTCCGAGATGGAAGCGTTGTTGCGTCAGTTTGAGCAGCTAGCGCAGGGGCAGATGTCGATTACAGATTATGAGGCCAGATTTTCAAAATTGTCACGCCATGCACTTATGATATTGCCTACGGATGCCGAGAGGGTGCGGAGGTTTGTAGCAGGATTGAATCCGGGTATTAGGTTCACCATAGCTCGAGAGGTGGAGATAGGTACCCCTTATCATCGCGTAATAGAGATTGCTCACAGGTTCGAGGGTTATCGGTCGAGGAGCAAGAAGCAAGGAGCAAGGAGCAGGGTCAGCAAGACAAGAGGGCCAGGTTTTCAGAGGATTTCAAGGATGCTCCAGCTAGGAGCAGAGGTCAGTTCGGGGGTGGTCAGCCCAGCAGACCTTCATATTCAGCACCTCCACTACCTCTTCGAGGTTGTTCAGTGAGGCCTCAGTTCAGTGCCATGCCAGAGCGTTCCTACAGTTCTCGAGCTACCCAGGGTTCACCCAGCAGTTATGCCAGTCACCAGAGATCCTCCCGTTCATATTTCAGTGCTATGCCAGAGGGTCCACATCACTTCCTGGCTATTCAGGGGTCTTCTTCTTCGAGGCAGCAGGCTATGGTGCCTGGGGGATGTTACGAGTATGGGGAGCCAGGCCATACGAAGAGGCATTGTCCCAAGTATCGAGGCAAGACAGTGCAGCAGGGTTACCAGCCTATGGGTTCACCACCAGCAGTCCGGCCACCTAGAGGTGGAGGACACGTCGGCAGGGGTCGTCCCAGGAGTGGAGACCAGTCAAGAGGAGGTCTGTCAGCTCTTGTTCACTCTGGTGGGGTTCAGTCTTCAGGTGCTCCAGCCAGGTTCTACGATATTCCGGCCAGATCAGATGCAGTGGCCTCAGACGCGGTGATCACAAGTATTATCTCAGTATGTGGTAGAGAGGCTTCAATATTATTTGACCCAGGATCCACCTATTAATATGTGTCATCACTATTTGCTCATTTTCTGGGTGTTCCTCGTGAGTCCTTGGGTTCTCCTATATATGTGTCCACTCCTGTGGGCGATTCTGTGGTGGTAGACCGGGTCTATTGGTCTTGTGTGATCACTTTCTGCGGTTTCGAGACCAGAGAAGATCTTTTATTGCATGATATGATTGATTTTGAGGTTATCCTAGGCATGGATTGGCTTCTCTTTATCATGCTGTGCTAGATTGCCATGCCAAGACGATTACTTTAGCCATGCCTGAGTCGCCTAGGCTAGAGTGGAGAGCTTCTTCAGTTAGTGCACCCATCCAAATTATTTCCTTCATGAAGGCTCGGCATATGGTCGAGAAGGGTTGTTTGGCTTACCTTGCTTATGTGCGGGACACCATCTCCGAGTCTCCGACTATTGATTCAGTTCCAGTTGTTCGAGAGTTTGCGGATGTATTTCCTTCAGACCTTCCAGGCATGCCTCCAAATCGCGACGTTGATTTCTGCATTGATTTAGCTCCAGATACTCAGCCTATTTCTACTCCCCCGTACCGTATGGCTCCTAAGGAGTTGAAGGAGCAGCTTGAGGAGTTGTTGGCTAAGGGGTTCATCAGGCTGGGTGTATCGCCATGGGTGCTCCAGTTCTATCTGTGAAAAAGAAGGATGGGTCTATGCGGATGTGTATTGACTACCGCCAGTTGAATAAGGTTACCGTTAAGAACAAGTAGCCTCTGCTGCGCATCGATGATTTGTTTGACAAGTTGCAGGGTGCTCGTGTGTTTTCTAAGATTGATTTGAGATTGGGTCATCATCAGTTGAAGATTCGGGCTTCAGATGTTCCGAAGACTGCATTTCTTACCAGATATGGCCACTACGAGTTTCTAGTGATGTCCTTTGGCTTGACTAATGCCCCAACAACATTCATGGAGTTGATGAATATGGTGTTCAGGCAGTATATTGATTCCTTTTTCATTGTATTTATTGATGACATCTTGATTTACTCACGGAGCCTGGGTGAGCATGAGCAATATTTGGGGGTTGTGCTCCAAACCTTGCTGGAACAAAATCTATATGCTAAGTTCTCCAAGTGTGAGTTCTGGTTAGATTCCGTGGTGTTCTTAAGGCATGTGGTATCCGAAGAAGATATCAAGGTTGACCCACAGAAGATTGAGGCAGTTCAGAGTTGGCCGCGTCCTACTTCAGCTTCAGAGATCAAGAGTTTCTTGGGCTTAGCAGGCTATTATCGCCGATTCGTGGAAGGGTTCTCTTCTATTGCAACTCCACTGACCAGATTCACTCAGAAGAATGCCCTATTCCGATGGTCCGACGAGTGTGAGGCGAGCTTTCAGAAGCTCAAGTCAGCATTGACCTCAACACTATTTATGACATTGCCTTACGATTCTGGGATGTATACTGTGTATTGCGATGCTTCACGCGTCGGGTTATGATGTGTGTTGATGCAGGACGGGAGTGTTATTGCTTATTCTTCGCGCCAACTGAAGGTTCATGAGAAGAATTACCCTGTGCACGACTTGGAGTTGGCAGAAATTGTCCATGCTTTGAAGATTTGGAGGCACTACTTGTATGGTGTGTCTTGTGAGGTTTATACAGACCACCAGAGTCTGCAGCACTTATTCAAGCAGAGGGATCTTAACTTGAGGCAGCGGAGGTGGCTTGAGTTGTTGAAGGATTATGATATTACTATTCTTTATCATCCGGGCAAGGCAAATGTGGTAGTGGATGCCTTGAGTAGGAGGGCAGAGAGTATGGGTAGCTTGGCCTACATTGCAGCCGGAGGAGAGACCTCTAGACTTAGACATTCAGTCTTTGGCTAATCGAATAGTGAGATTAGATCTTTCGGAGCCTCGTCGAGTTCTAGCCCATGTGGTTGCTCAGTCTTTGTTATTGGGAGAGATTAAGGCCCGATAGTTTGATGATCAATGCTTAGCAGAGCTTGGGGAGACAGTGGTCCAGGGGAGGGCCAAGAAGGTTACTTTGGGCGAGGATGGTGTTTTGAGACTCCAGGGCCGTTTATGTGTTCCTTATATTGATGGCCTGATGAAGGGGATTCTAGAGGATACCCACAGTTCTCGGTATTCTGTTCATCCGGGTGCGACGAAGATGTATCGTGATTTGAAGCAGCATTACTGGTGGAGGCGGATGAAGAAAGACATTGTGGGGTATGTGGCTAAATGTCTTAATTGCCAGCAGGTCAAATATGAGCACCAGAGGCCAGGAGACCTACTTCAGCAGATGACCATTCCTGAGTTGAAGTGGGAGCGCATCACTATGGATTTCGTAGTTGGGTTGCCTTGGACTTTGCGAAAGTTTGATGCGGTTTGGGTCATTGTGAGCAGATTGACCAAATCGACACATTTCATTCCTGTAGCTACTACTTATACTTCTGAGAGGCTAGCCCATATCTACATTCGGGAGATAGTCCGGTTTCACGGTGTGCCGGTGTCCATTATATCAGAACGAGGTCCTTAGTTCACCTCGCACTTCTGGAGAGCATTGCATAGTGAGTTGGGCACTCAAATAGATCTCAGCACAATATTTCATCCTCATACTGATGGTCAGTCAGAGCATACAATTCACACATTAGAGGATATGCTCAGGGCTTGTGTGATTGACTTTGGGGGTCAGTGTGACCAGCTCTTGCCTTTGGCTGAGTTTGCGTACAATAATAGTTATCAGTCCAGCATCAAGATGGCCCCATTCGAGGCTTTGTATGGCCGTCGGTGTCGTTCTCCTATCAGGTGGTTTGAGCCTGGTGAGGCTAGATTATATGGCACTGATCTGGTGAGAGATGCTTTGGAGAAGGTGAAGTTGATTCAGGAGAGGCTCCGCACAGCATAGTCCAGAAAGACGAGTTACGCGGATCAGAGGCCGCGTGACGTAGCATTTATGGAGGGAGAAAAAGTTCTGCTAAAGGTTTCGCCGATGAAGGGCATTATGAGATTCGGGAAGAAGGGCAAGCTGAGCCCAAGGTTTATAGGTCCTTTCGAGGTATTGAGGCGAATCGGAGATGTTTCTTATGAGCTTGCCTTACCTCCCGCCTTATCCGGAGTTCATCCGTTCTTTCATGTATCCATGCTCCGAAGATATCATGCCGATTTCTCTCACGTGGTTGATTTCATGCCGATTTCGAGGTATTAGAGGGATGTTGATAGAGAATCAAGGTCGAATAAAAATCGGTACTAGCCATATATTGTAAATCGAAGGAAGCGGCCGAGGGAAAAAATCTCGTGGACTTATTTAAAACTGGCTTCCACAAATATGAAGATCCCATAGAAGCACCTCGGCTATCGGAGTACAATTTCAGCATCGATGCATCGGGGATTGTATCAGCTATCGGAAGGATCAAATATACTAGGTTGCCCAAACCGATACAGACCGAAAAGAAACCCAAGTCTAATGTGTAAGTATCATGTCACACATGTCCATAGAACCGAAGACTGTAGGCAAATGAGGGAAGAGGTAGCTCGACTATTCAATGAAGGCCATCTTCGAGAGTTCCTTAGTGATCGAGCTAAAAATCACTTGAGAAAAAGGTATACCAACAAGAAGAATGAACAAAACGAATCCTAGAATATTATTCACATGATTGTAGATGGGGTTGACGTCCCACAATGACCTATATTGAAACACTCTAAGGTGTCTATCACCAGAGAGAAACGGACTCAAGAATATGTGCCCAAAGTCACTTTATCATTCAACGACGAAGAAGCAGAAGGCATTTCACAGTCGAACAACGATGCCCTGGTAATTTCCATATTATTAAATAAAGTTCAAGTTAAACGTGTTTTAGTGGATCCAGGTAGCTTGGCGAACATTATCAGATCGAGGGTCGTAGAGGAGCTCGGCATGAAGGACCAAATTATACCTGCATCTCGATTCCTAAAAGACTTCAACATGGCAATTGAAACAACGAAGGGGGAGATAATCCTACTGGTAAACGTGGCAAAAACCATCCGAGATACAAAATTCCATGTCATCGATGACGACATGAGATATAATACACTTCTTGGAAGGCCTTGGATCCATAACATGAGGGCAGTACAATCGATGAGGTAACGTCGATATCAACACACTCGACCTCAGAAAAATAGAGCAGCAAAGAAAAGCAGGAGGCCAAATACCAATCATCGTACCCACCCTCGACCGAATCAGAGAAACTGGTAGTGGAAGAAGAAGAGGAAGAGGATTTTCTTACTCCTCGAACTTTTGTTGTTCTCGAAGAATCATATGCAACCACGTCAACGGTCAAGGAGCTGGAACAGGTGATACTAATCGAGTATCTGCTCAAGCGAAAGGTATACCGGGGAACGGGGCTAACCCCCGAACTAAAGAAAAAACTTCATTCAATTTCTTATTGATAACATGGACTTCTTTGCATGGTCCCATTTAGACATGAAAGGATTCCCACCGGAGATAACAATGCATCGATTGAGCCTGGATCCCAAGTTCAGAGCGATAAAACAAAAGCGAAGGCTCAAGTCCGAGGTAAAGCATGCCTTCATAAAGGACGAGGTAACCAAACTTCTCAAAATAGGGTCCATTTGGGAGGTGAAATATCTCGAATGGTTAGCTAACGTAGTTGTGTCCCCAAAAAGGGGAACAAACTTAGAATGTGTGTAGACTATAAGGACTTGAACAAATCATGTCCGAAAGACTCTTTCCCATTGCCTAACATCAATCGCACGATCGATGCCACGGCCGGCCACGAGATCCTTACCTTCTCGACGCCTATTTTGGGTACAATCAGATCCAAATGGAACCAAAAGACCAAGAAAAGACTTTTCACCAAGTATCAGACCTATTGTTATAATGTATTGCCCTTCGGGCTAAAAAATGCAGGAGCTACATATAAACGCCTAGTTAACAAAATGTTCGAAGAACAAACAAGTAAATCAATGAAAGTTTACATTGACGACATGTTAGTTAAGTCCCGGCGCGCAAAGGACCATTTGACTCATTTGCAGGATATATTCAAAATCTTGAGGAAGTACAATATGAAGCTCAACCCCGAGAAATATGCTTTCGGGGTCGGTTCAGGCAAATTCCTCGGCTTCTTGGTGTCACATCAGGGAATCAAAATCAACCCCGATAAGATTAAGGCAATCGAGGACATCACCGTCGCAAATAGTGTAAAAGTCGACAAAGGCTAACCGGGTGGCTAACCTGGCGGATAACAAGGTCATCAGATCTGAGCCACATGTTCTTCTCCTTACTCAAATCAAAAGATGATTTCGCATGGACCCCAGAATGTCAACATGCATAGGAAGAATTGAAGCGATATTTATCGAGCCCACCTTTTCGTCACACCCCAAAGGTAGATGAAATGCTTTACTTATACTTGGTTTTGTCCGAGATCACGGTAAGTGGTGTACTAGTTCGAGAAGAGCAAGGTATGCAATTTCCCGTTTATTACATAAGTCGAACCTTATGAGACGCTGAAACTAGGTATCCATACTTAGAGAAATTGACACTTGCATTAATAAGCGCATCTAGAAAATTAAAGACATATTTCCAATGTCACCCCATATGTGTGATAACCACTTATCCACTCCGCAATGTTTTGCACAAACCCGAACTATCAGGCTGATTGGCCAAATAGGTCGTCAAACTCGGTGGGTACGATATCGAATTTCAACCCCGAACGACCATCAAGTCTCAAAAGGAAGACTTCATGGCCGATTTTACGCCAACCCTTGTACCTAAAGTGAAAAAGGAGCTTCTATTGAAATCAGGTACATCACCGGGGGTATGGACCCTCTTCACAAATGATGCCTCGAATATGAAAGGGCCCGGGATCAAATTGTTTTGAAATCGCCCACGGGTAGTATTATTAGACAATCCAGTAATACTTCCAAATTGACTAACAACGAAGCCAACTATGAGGCCATGATTGCAGGTCTCGAGCTAGCTAAAAGTTTGGGAGCAGAAGTCGTTGAAGCTAAATGTGATTCTCTTCTGGCAGTGAACCAGGTAAACAAAACCTTCGAAGTTCGAAAGGTTAGGATGCAAAGGTACTTAGACAAATTGCAGGTAACCTTGCACTGTTTTAAAGAGTGGACTCTATTTGGGGTCATCGGCTGAAGAAGATGAGGTCAGCCCAAGGAGTGCGTACTCTGGTTCTCTAAATTCGAAGTCACAAGACCTCGAAGAGGCACCCCTAGATATATAGTCCAAGTCCATCATACTCGGGGACTAACATTTTCAACAAGTTCGAGATGTTATCGGGAAATAAGCCCAAGATACATACCCCAAGTCTATATCCACATTAAAGGCTATGGCCGTATTAAAGGCTACGGCCAAAATAATGCAGCTCGGAGACGTTCGAAATCCGTAATAAACAAAAGGCCTTCAAATACTTTAAAAACCGGTTAAAAGGCTACCCTCAGTAAAGCAATTAAAAAAGATCTTTGTTAAAATCAGTGGGCCAACGGTCGAATGAACCGTGTCCATATAGATTAGCCGAGTCCCGACAACAAACATGTACGCATGTATAAATTATTCAAAGAAGCATTCTCTCTTTATCAAACATCTTGTGTCTCGAAGCAAATTCTCTATTATACAAATCGCATACTTACGATTCTGGTCTATTATGCAAAACTAATACTTGTGAAAAATGGTTGAAGAGCCAAGTACAAACTTACTTCGAACACTCCGGGATTACGTACTCGAGTTATCTAAATTCGAAGTCACAAGACCTCAAAGAGGAACCCCTAGATATATAGGCCAAGGCCATCATACTCGGGGACTAACATTTTGACAAGTTCGAGATGTTATCGGGATATAAGTCCAAGAGACATACCCAAAGGCTACTACCACATTAAAGGCTACGGCCAAAATAATGCGGCTCGGAGACGTCTGAATTCCGTAATAAACAAAAGGCCTTCAAATACTTTAAAAAACCGGTTAAAAGGCTACCCTCAACAAAGCAATTAAAAAAGGGCTTCGATAGAATCAGCCCTAAAAAAATTAAAAGGCTTCGATAATATCAGCCTTCGAAAAACCTCAAGAGGTATCGAACTATCTTAACACGAACACGTTGAGACACAAAAAAAGAAAAAAGGGGTTCCAATCATTGGACCCTCGAAAAAGTCAACAGGTATATAACAACATATGCTAATATATAATGAAATGTTCACTAAATCCTTTAGACGAAACGGGAAAAATAATGGCCTTTTTCAGAGGCCGAATCGACCCAATCTAAAGAGCCTAAGGGCCAATACAATTTGAGTTCGAGACCTTGTTCTAACTCGATTCAGACCCAAGGGTTTCACTACTCCGATCTCAAATAAAGTCAATTATAGCTCAAGGATTCACCAAGAAACCCTAAGGGGGTATATTGCTGTAAGCTCAAAACTTACCCATCACTTGACAAAAGCCTAAGGGTTTGCTTTATTCTAAGTTCAAAATTCGTTTGAACTTGTCTATAAAAATGATACGTCCAAGACACCCAAGGTAATGTCTCAAATGTATTTCTGAGCTCGAGGACTCACCCTCGTCTAACTAAAAGGAAAACATGAAGGCCCGCTCAGAATTCGAACCAAGGTTCACTCGGTTACCTATCACTTGGTGAAAATACAAGGGTTGTTTTATTCTATGTTCGGAACTTGCTCTAAAAGATAATATAAAATGGCATCGGTAATTCATCCAAAATCTCAATGTATCGTTAGCTCGAGGATTCATTTTTAAAACCTAAGGATTGATTCAAGTTCGAAGCAGTGTTCGTTCAAACCACAACAACTAAAATATTCATAAGGCAAAGTAGAATCTCCCATGAATTAGAGGCAAACTATAAAAAAGACTTATTATTTACAGAAAGTTCTTACAAGGGCCACACGAGGCCTTACACAAAAAAAACATAAAAAAGAAGAAAAATCTAAAAAGGCCTAGTTCACTCCGGGAGCCACATCATCGGGAGCCGCTTGTTCGGCGGCCTCACAGTAGTGAACGAAGTATGAGGCTACTTCAGAATACATAGGGGGAGACCCTCACCATGGTTCTTGGCCTCCCACCTGCCCCTTTCCAAATCTCGTCATGATCGTTTGGCGCAAGTAGAAGTGGAGTCAAGCTTTTGGACCCAATCTTTGATATCAGTCACCGCTTGAGGCATCCAAGGGGAGGCTGTATATCGAAAGGAAATATTAGACAAAGTTAAGACAAACACAAGAATCAAGATATAAGGAATCACTTACGATCAAGGTTCTATTCCTCACGGAATAACATCTTCTCATTTGGTATTATATCACAGATCCTCACCCGTACGAATTGGCTCATCCAACCTCGGTACTTATCCTTGTCGATTCTCGAGAATAAGGCTTTTGTTTCCCGATAGTGAAGCTTAATCAGCCCTCGATAGAGTCAAGGCTGGTACAACCGTAAAAGGTGGTTCAGAATGAACTCCAACCCCCCGGCCTCGTTGGAGAAAAAGTGCAGCATGATTACTATGCGCCATAACGAACGATGGATCTAACTAAGGGTAACTTAGTACCTTCTGCAGAAGACAAGAATCACGAGGCCGATGGGACCCAGTGTGAAGGGGTAAGTGTAAACACTTAAGAACCCCTTCACGTGTGTAGTAATGCTCTCTTCCAGGGCAGGAATGCGCACCACTACCGCAGAACCCCATTTGCAGTCCTTCTTCATGGCCTCGATGTGGCTCTTCGTAATCGAACACATGTACATCGACACGTGTTTGCATCGGCCCAGTACCGATGAAGGGTTATCAAATTTGAAGTCGAATTTAGAACGCATGGATCGGTAATGTATTTATGGGGGCCCAGTTCTAACGGCGTTTTATCACCGGCTGGCCGGGAGGAGGAAGATGAAGCCTTTTCTTTCTGCGGCACAGTCATAGAGGTGTTTTCCATTTGTGTATGCGAACCAATTCGAATGTAGGTGTATTATTGTTGGCTCCGGTGAGAACAACGACGACGTAACAGGCAGTGACGAAAGAAAGATGAGAAGAGTTGGGAAGCTGAGAGTTTTAATCAAAGTAAAAGTAAAGTTTGATTGAATATAGGAGGTGATATTTATAGGCTTGTGGCGACGGTTCGGTAGCACTTGTGGCAGACCGCTGGCTGACATGCATTGATGATTTGGGGAACCAAACCGATGAGACATTTCGGTCATATCCATCGCTTACGTCATAAGGAAGACGTCACAATTGAGGTGTGAAGGGAATCAAAGTTCAGATTGTTTCTTGTCATTTTATTCTAAGAAACTCGGGGACTATCTGTATACGATTAAAATCGAGTATGTCCGATTTTATAGGCTCGAGAGATTTTCTCGAGAATAAGTTTGTGATGTAATGAGCTTGAGATTGAAGTCATGGATTGAAGTACTCGTTGGTAACCGAGATTAAGCATGATCGACACTGAATAACAGAATAGCGAGATATCAGTAATCAACCATGGCTCACGACGGGAATCTCGGGAGTACCGTAACCACTTACGATTATTGACATCAATCATGGATTTTATGTCCGAAATTAGAGTTGTACCCTATTTAGGATTCCTCTACTATTTGGGGTCAACCGGACGTGGTTTGATAGGTTTCGGCATCAGAGGTGAAAGTTGGAAATTTCAAAGTTCATAAAGTCGAATTTTTATGCGATTCGTGATTCCGGCGTTGTTTAGGATGATTTGAAGCCTCGAGCAAGTTCGTGGGTTGTTATGGGACTGAGTCGTGTGTTTGGATGGGGGTCCCGGGGGCCCCAGGTGTGTTTCGGGGTGGTTTTAGACCACTTTTCTCTATTTTTGCTGTTGCTGGTTTCTGGTGCTGCCGGTGTTCTATGCGATCACAGCCTTTGCTGTGCGATCGCGGAGAAGAAAAATGAGGGGTCTGAGTCTTAAGTACCCCGTGGGTGCGATCGCGAAGAAGGAAATTTGGAAGGCTGTTGGATTGGCTTACGCTATCGCAGGAAGTGCAATGCGATCGCGGAGACGGCTAGGGCTAGGCTATGCGATCGCGAGGCTTAAGATACGATCGCGGAGAAGGATTTTGGGACAACTGCTCATTGGCTTCCGTGATCGCGGAGAGGAAAGGTCTGGGCAGTGTTGTTTAAAACGGGATTTTGGCATTTCCTTCATTCATTTCATATGCTATGGACGAATGTGGAGAGCATTTCAAGGGGGATTTCATCAAGCTTGAGAGGTAAGTTGCTTCTACTCATCTCTAGGATTAAATACAAGATTACTTCATAAATTTGGTATAAGAAATTGAGGAAAAATTGAGGATCTCTTGAAGGAAACCTAGAATTCGATAAATAGGGTTTAACCACGAATTGAGCTTAATTAATGAAGTAAATTGTATAATTAAATTAGTCCGGGAACGTGAGGCCGAGGGAATTTTGGTCATTTCATTGAGCCGGGTTGGAAAATGATATAATTTGAATTTATTATGAACAATAGAGTATATTCATTTAATTGCCGTTATTTGGTAGTTTTGGGACGTCGTGCATCCATTGGATTCGTCATAGAGGCTTGGAAGCCGGGTATGGATCTTCGGAGCGAGGTGAGTCTCCTTTCTAACCTTGTAAGAGGGAATTGTCCCCATAGGTTTTGGGTCGTGACAGATATAGGACGAGGGCCTCATTGATTTATGCCATGATTGGCTTGATATAACGCTTGGGTTGAAGGAGCCCCTCCGGAGTTTGTACGCACTTCTAGTGAGTGTAGGTACCTACTGAGTGCGAGTGCTGAGTGATTGAGAGGCATGAGTGATGGTGAGGTTAGCCCGAGAGGCTGTATACAAGTGATGTTTGCCCGAGGGGCTGTTTATGATTTCATCATTTTTCTCACCTTTGCATTGATCCTTTGTTTAAAAACTGTTGAAAGATATTTAAATGATTTCATTCGAACTGGATTTAAACGAGCTGAATTGATTCAAACTCTGGTTTGTAAAAGCATGCCGTATTTTACTGAGTTTTGTGATATGAACTTTACTTGCATTATTTGTCGTCGCTACTTCTTAGTCTTTATTTACTATTGTTACTTACTGAGTTGGCGTACTGACGTTACTCCCTACACCTTGTGTGCATATCTAGGCATTTCTCGACACGGTAGAGGCTGTTGATTATTCCTGATTCAGATTCTCGGACATAGCAAGGTAGATGTTTGGCGATCGCAACCTGCTTTCCTCATTCTTTATCTTCCCTTATATGTACTTGATTAATCTCAAACCAGTTTAATCTTGATATTTCCAGATAGTTGTAGTAGTTGCTCATGACTAGTGACACCCCGATGTCGGGATCTTGTTTTACGCACTTATGTTTTGATTTGAACTCCTTTATGAAGGTTTTATATTGAATAGCTTTGAAATTATCTTTAAAACAAAAATATCGATTTTTTTGGAATTGTCTCGGCTTGCCTAGTACCATGATAGGCGCCATCACTACAGGGTTAGGTTTTGGTTGTGACAAGTTGGTATCAGAGCCTAGGTTACATAGATCTCACGAGTCATGAGCAGGTTTAGTAGAGTTTTGCAGATCTGTACAAAGACGTCCGTACTTATCTTCGAGAGGCTGCAGAACCTTTAGGAAAGATCTCACATTCTCAAATTCTTGTCGTGCGAACCCATTGATTCTAGTAACTAAACTTATATTGTTTCATTCTCTCACACATGGTGAGGACTGGCACTACCGAACAGGGTGACCAGCCACGCGTATCACCAACCAGGGCCGCAAGAGGTCGAGGTTGTGGTAGGGGTACAGGTGCAACCCGCACAGAAGCCGGGGTAGTACCTGTAGACCCTCCAAATGCTCCAAACCAGGCCCTAGTCGCAGATGCCCAAGCAGGATCCAGCTCAGGCACCACCTGTGCCTATTGTGATTCCTGGCTTTCAGGAGGCCCTGGCTCAGATCATATCAGTATCTACTGGACTTGCTCAGGCAGTCTCTATTTCTACGACCGCAATTACATATCAAGTCGGGGGACGCACTCAGACTTCTGCCACCTACACACCGGAGCAGGTTGTTCAGGGACTTCAAACATCGGGGACCAGCCCAGCAGGTTGCAGCTGCGCATGACAATGTGGTTCCTGTTATGCCTAAGGATGAGCAACGTAGATTTGAGAGGTTTGGGAGGCTTCAGCTTCCATCTTTCAGTGGTGCAAAGGGTGAGGATGGTCACGGTTTCTTGGATAAGTGTCAGAGGATGCTCCGGACAGCAGGTAATCTAGAGACCTATGGGGTCTCATTCACTACTTTCCAGTTCTCTGGGGCTGCATTCAGTTGGTGAGAGGCTTACGAGAGGCGTAGGCTGGTTGGAGCAACACCCCTTACTTGGAAGTTCTCCATTCTCTTTTTGGACAGTCAGTTAGGAGTGGTGGTCAGTCAGCTAGGGATTACCCTAGAGGGGGAGGTCGATCAAGTGGTGGTCAATCCCGTTTCTGTGCACTCCCAGCCAGACCAGATGTTGTGATTACAGGTATTGTTTTAGTCCGTCACACATATGCCTTGGTATTATTTGACTCTGGTTCCACGTATTCATATATTTCCTCATATTTTGCTCATTTTCTGGATATGCCCCGTGAGTCTTTAGATTCATCTGTTCATGTATCTACTCTTGTGGGCGATAATATTTTTGTGGACCGCATATATCAGTCATGTGTGGTGACTATTGGCGATGTGGAGACCCGAGTGGACCTTTTGCTGCTTTGTATGGTTGAATTTTGATGTGATATTGAGTATGGATTGGTTATATCCATGTCACCTTGTTCTAGATTGTCACGCTAAGACCGTGATGTTGGCGATGCCGGGATTTCCGAGGGTTGAGTAAAGCGGTTCTATAGATTATGTACCAGGTAGGGTGATTTCAAATCTGAAAGCTCAACGTATGGTTGAGAAGGGTTGCTTATCTTATTTGGCTTTTGTGAAGGATGTTAGTGTAGAGACTCCTACCATTGATTCTGCTTCGATAGTACGTGATTTTCCGGATGTGTCACAACCCAAATCGGAGGGCTGCGATGGGCACCCAGTACTTTACTCAACCGAGTACCAACATAACATATCTTTCTTATCTTACTATAATGGGTAAATGTTCCAAAATGGTCATCATGACATAATCGAAATAAAACATAAGGGAATGCTAGACATAGGGCGACCTAACATGATATAGAAACTTATACATGTGACATACGCGCCTATAAGGCTGACATGACCATTTATAAGCTCAAAACATAGGCCGACAAGGCCATACAAGTATCAATATACCTGAAATTTGTCTACAAGCCTCTAAGAGTGCATAAACATAAAAAAGGTCGGGACAGGACCCCGACATACCAGTCAATGCATGTCCCAATCATACTGACCAAATAGGCAACTCTGGAGCAAGTGGAATGCAACAACACCTTCCGCTGAGCTGATAGCCTACTAGGAGGAATGTCAACCTGTCTATTGGTACCTGCGGGCATGAAACGCAGCGTCCCCAAGAAAAAGGGACGTCAGTACGAATAAAGTACTGAAATTGTAAGGTAGGAAATCATAACTAAGAACAGTAATGTAAAGAGAGATGTAGGAGATACAACTTGTATCATCTGAGTGCCTCTAAGAGATAGTGACATGAAATGCGTGATACATATATATACATAATATCTTAAAAACATCCTCCTCTGTGGGCATCATCATCATCATATCATACCTAGCCTCAAAGAGGACTCGATAATAACATACCCGGCCATCATAAAGCTCGGTAGAATCGTACCCGGCCACGTGGAGCTCGGTAAAGCCAACTGATCAATGGTTGCACAATAGGTGCCATACCCGACCGACTATAGCGCGACTCGGTAGAGTAAAATAAATACTATATATAATGCATGCTGGACTCGTGAAATCACGATGTAAACCTTTTGGAGTGACGTAAGGTAGTTGTACCTTCTATTAACATTATGGACATCATACCGTGAATATGAGCTTCACTAGGACTCAAGGATCATACATACGTTCTTAGAATAACATTGTAAGGAAAGAACAACATGGACCACCTTAGTTTCTAGGAGTATATTCATTATTAAATAGCGTATCGTTTACGTTCGTTTCACTTTAGATCATGCCAAAAGAATGAAGAAAGAGACTTAACATACCTTATCATAATCTTTCCACTCACCAAGTTGAACTCTCCTTTTCGCACCTTAATTTAAAACAACGATAATAATACTACCATTAAGTTACGAAAGGTACAACTATCGCACAACGAACGACAAACTTATTTTGTATAAAAATGGGCAGCATCTCCCCTATTATCCTTACTTCCTCCAAATTCAAGATAATACCAGCAACACAAGAACACAACAACAACAACATATATACATTATTTTCCAGCCTTACATACACCACAAAATACTACAAAACAGCCTAACACACCACAGTCTCTTCATACACAAAATGACCACTGCAGTAGTGTCAAACTATCAGGAAATGTTACAACGAACGACCAACCCACCACCCTAAATATATATGGAGTTTCTCCACACCCTTCCTTCTCAAAAACTCCACAAAACAATAGCAACGCAGCCCAACAGTAACATAAAAGAGTCCACAAAACAGTCCGCTACAAGTCAAATATCTCGAACTCACAGCTTCCGATCATTGTCCCGTGAAATCTAACTATTAGGAAGCACATTTATCAAACTTGATATTTAAACACCTAAATACAGATATTAGACATTTATTAACTATGAAGTACTTTCCAAAAGTCTAACTACAAAGAAAAAAGAGAGGCGGTATAATGGCACTTACGTCGTAGGGATCGTTTTGATGTTATCGCTTCTCGATTTCATGCCCGAGATGATAATTTTATTTTACACCCTAGAAGAGAGCTTAAGGATATGTTTATGGGTGTTCTCTGGTCGTTTTATACTGAAAAATGAAGAGAAATCTGACCTAAGACTTATATATATATCAACTTTGGAAAAGTCAAAGAGGTGCTAGCTTGTCACCCTAGCATTGGCCCATCTTCCACGCTTATATCCTTTTACCTGGATGTGGTATGAGTGAACGGTTAAGAGCATTGGAAACTACATTCCAAGAAATTCAATTTGGTATATAATATGTCCCAATAAGACCTCATATAACACACGAAATGTATTGCTGAAACCCTTTAGTGACCCACATACTTGTCACTTATGATGTCAGCGCAGTCTTGCGAAACTGCAAATATCTCTCTACTCCTATGTCGTATCGATGAACGATTTAATGCGTTGGAAACTAGACTATAGATATTCAATTTTTTTGGTAGATAATCCAATAATTCCAAGAATTTTGGGAGAAAATCTCAGTTATATTTGACCTAATCTTCAGCACATTATGAATTTAATTTATGAAGACCTTTGCTAACTTTTGTTCCACAACTTGCTTGACTTTAAAACGTAGCACACGACTATCATACGGCAAACATAACTCATAGAATAACCTCCTTAACATGTAATGAACCATAGTCTCACTCTAAAGTACATGTTATAACATTCCAAACTCGTCTACTTTCGACGAAACTTATTTTCTTCAATTGGTTTAGCTTCTAAGCTTTCCAACCCTCTTGGTACTCATTATTTATGATATTAAATATTTGTAACATCCAAGGTAACATGATTAAATTACTTTATGTACTTTCAAAGATGACCTCATTTCAGAGCTTACATTAATTGACTTACGATGTACTATCACCTACGAGACTATGGGGTGTAACAGGATGTGTTTCCTGCATACCTGTCGGGCATGCTGCCTGACAGGGATATTGACTTTGGTATTGATTTGGTGCGGGGCACTCATCCCGTTTCTATTCCACTATAACGTATGGCACCGACGGAGTTGAAGGAATCTAAAGAACAACTTTAGGAACTTCTTGATAAGGGGTTTATTCGTCCTAGTGTGTCACCTTGGGGTGCACCAGTTCTATTTGTGAATAAAAAGGATGGTTCCATAAGGATGTGCATTGATTGCTGGCAGTTGAACAAGGTCACGACCAAGAACAAGTATCCTTTGCCTTGTATTGATGATTTATTTGACCGGCTTCAGGGAGCGAGGGTGTTCTCTAAGATTGATTTGAGGTTCGAGTATCACTGACTGAAGATTCGGTATTCGGCTATTCTTAAGACAACTTTCAGGACCTGTTATGACTATTATGAGTTCTTGGTGATGTCTTTTGGGCTGACCAATGCCCCAGCAGCATTCATGCATTTGATAAACAATGTATTCCAGCCCTATTTGGACTCCTTCGTTATTGTATTCATTGATGACATCCTGGTGTACTCTCGTAGCCAGGAGGAGCATGATCATCATTTGAGGATTCTATTACAGAGGTTGAGGGAGGAGAAGCTTTATGCAAAGTTCTCCAAGTGTGAGTTTTGGCTCGGTTCAATAGCATTCGTGGGGCACGTGGTGGTCTAGTGAGGGTATTCAGGTGGAAATAATTTTTTTTGTTGTTACAATTTCAGCTATTATTTTTAAAATATTAAGTTGCATAAACATTATTTTTATATTCATTTAGATATTTTATTAATTTATTTTTCCCTTTATTTCATTTATTTTAAATCTGGCCCAAACTAGGCAAATTTTAGGACAAAATTATTGGCCCAATCCCCTCAAAACCCTTGGCTCAATCTCCCAGCCCAAACCAAATGACCATTTTAATATTAACCCGGTCAGGACCCATTCTCCGATTTCCCCACCTCTCATTCAACCCTTGCCGTTAATCTCTAAAGATCAATGGCCACAACCTCTCCCCCACTTTTAATTATCATAACATCCTAACCCTAATCACACTACCTATCCGACCGCCGCTCCTAAACTCTCTCAAACTCCTCCCCTTATCTCTGAAGAGCCCTAGTCGCCTCCCCTTCAAAACCTTTTCCAAATCCCATCGATATTGGGATTCACTCATTATTTGGTTACTATATTTATGTTCCTCCGCTACTAGTCATGCATTTATGGTATTACTTAAGTACTTGCCTAAATTTGGCATGTATTACCTTTAATAACAAATTGTGGTGGCCCAAATCTTTGGGATTCGGACGATACTCCGTCCATATACATTCAACAGAGGACACCTTTGGTCAGATTTCTAGAAGTTGGGACCCAACTAGGGGTTGAGACTTTCATCTCCTTTACTGATTCGCGTTTTCATGAGATATTTTCTTTCCTTTTTGTGCTTAATCTAATTATTTTCCATGTTTGCTCATCCTAATCAGTCATTATATAAACCCCTTCCCCAATTCCCCTAAAATGGATTAAAAAATCATTACTACTCCCTTACTCACTAATCTTATTCTGAAACTTTTGGCTCCTGGTCAGCTGAAAGTCAAGGCCACCAAAATTTGCTTAATTGACCTTCTCACTGCGAGCATTTCTCGGGGTTAATCTGAAACCCTTGGGAACTCTGATGCACTGGGTTTGGGGTTCTATTGCTCTCTTTTCTATTGAAGTATTACTAGGACTGTTTCTTCTTGTTTGCTTGTTTGTTCATTTGCAACTGGTAAGTGTTTTTGGCCCTAGCAATTTCATTCTCTTTCGCTTTTGTTCATGGTTTGTACATCCATGTCACTTAAACTTTTGTGAACCAATATGCTATTATATTACCCTGTTATCTCATGGATCTAAACGTTTTTGGCTTCTGAACTTGCCTCATTTCTGCCTCTGATGTATGCATATTGTATGTGTTCAGCATGAATGATTCCCACTACCTCGAGCATGTCTAGCCTAGTGTATTTTTGAGTGTCTGAATGTTTATAGTTGCTTCTCATCCTGAGTTGATCTCCCTTCCTTTTTCTTCATTCTTGTGATAAACAAATTCACGTGTTGTAATTCCTGTTGGATCATTCATGTGTGACTTAATACTCTACTAGAGTCAGTTCTCAACTATGTTGTTTGCCAAATGTGTTTCCCTGCTAATTATGATCTTTAACGAGTGATCCATCCCTAGTTTAATACTACGTTATTTAGTATTACCTATGTCTTACAAGGTAAAAAAATACAATATCCATCCTTTTCTCTTATGTATAGTCTGATAATCCAGTTCTTGATATATCCTTGCCTACTATAAGTTTTGGGGTTGCTAAAGCCCTTTGTGCTATGACTGGTATTTATCATGTTCAATTCTCTCCATGCTCAATTAAGGTTTGTTTGTAGAACATGTCCACCAACCTGTTTGGTTGTGCTATTTTCATTAGGTTCTCATATTAGACATTTTCATGTGAGGATTGTACTCTGTTGGCTTCCTGTTTAAATTCTCACGTCCAAAGTTCTTTATGCTAATTCTGGACTATGCTTTGCTTTGAAACATTACTTGAAGTAGTTTGCTATCCTATGATGGTCAATCATGTCACCTTAGCTTTTGAAAATGCAAACATGAACTTGCCTTATGTATGCCATGTTAACATGTCAATATGCTTTTCTAAGACATGTTGTTAGTTACAGCTTTGAGAATTCAGTATGTAGACTTCAAAAGTTGTTTATTTAATCCCATGTGTAGTTTGTTACTTGTGTGGTTAAGTTTGGCATCCAGCCGAGTAAGTATTTCATCCATTTGGGCCTGGTGTTGGTCCATGTATGTTTTTGGAGTTCAACGTTGTAACTAACACACTCTAATGTCTTGGGTGAGCCTGAGATTTGGGTCTGCTAATTGTGCGAAGAATAAGGCTGCTGAAGGCCCAGAAACATCATTGGGTCATTTTCCTTGGCCCTGTAACTGCTTATTAAGCCTGTATTTGTCTCAGTTTTGTAATTTGTGTATATTTGAGCATGTATTCTCTCATTTGGTCCTGTAATAACAAGTAAAATAAGAAACAACTAGTGATAAGTGAAAAACTGGGGGATGGGATATTCTATTCTCTTGCATGAGAGGGTAGAAAATATACCTATAGGACCTTAATTGTTTGATTGTTTGCCATCCCTGTCGTTGGGGAACTATTTGTACAATGTGTTGGTTTTATTGCCTATTAACTTTAGAAACATGACCAAGGGCTAATACAATGTCTTAACTTGCAAATGTTAGAAAACATGTCTATAAGAATTAAAACAAGACTTGTTGATTGCTCATTTGCTACGCACGGACACCATGTTTAATAGGAGTTCGATGCAATGACTGAAAACGCATACTTTGGTGCTTCTAATAATTATGTAATCCATCTAGACACCATGCCTATAAGATTTCGATTCAAATGAGCAATACTGCTATTACCACTATTTGTTTTCTATCATATAGTCTGTCTAGAAAGCATGCCTATAGCGACAAAATGAGTAATTCTATGCTTTCAATGGCTTCACTTCCCAGACACAAATTATGTAGAGATTATGCCTACAGGGTGCTGTCACTTGCCTACAAATCATGCCTATAGTGTCTTTAATAGAATAACAACAACTACCCAGTAAAATCCTACAAAGTGGGGTCTGGAGTATCTTTAATAGAATCATGTACTAAAATCAACCGCTTTGTCAAGACAATTTGCCTAGAAATACTGCCTTTAGGACTTTATGTCAATTGTTGAATCGTTCAATCACATAGAAACCATGCCTATAGGTCTTGAACAATTTAATATACCTTGACTCCAAATCTTCCTATCTACAGTTGCCTTCCTAAATAATCAGAACATCACTAGTATAAGTTCATAACCATCCGCCTACTCGACAACGTGAATTTTAGTCGATATGGAGAGGCGAACTTGATCCTTTAATGTTAATTATGTGTAGTCCTATTTGTTTTAATTGTGCGCTTAACTTTCTTATTTTTAATAGCCTAAGGAAAGTCTAGAACTACAAAATTAGTAGGTCCAAAGCCTCTTGGACCATAGGCATGTGATGGGTAAAGAACGCATAAGGCACGATTTAGAATTGAACTAGAACACTTTAGGTAAACAACATCAAGTTAGTAATTGGATAGCAAGAGATGATAATATGTGCTCACTGAATAATATGAGCAACCCTTATACTTAAGGGAGTTGCAAAGTATTATTTTGGTTGCAGGGGGTGATCCTTTAGGCTAGAAAAACAAAGGACCCCCCATAGTTACTACTTGTATATCTATTTGTGCGAACTTAGATCAAACTAGGTTATACCTTGTAAAAGGTTATATCAATTACTTATGTATAACCCATTTCTTTCACATGTGAAGTCTCTCTAATACCTATTTCATCTTGTAATTGGATGTTTTGGACTCCTTGTTTTAGTTTACATGATCACATAGGATATTTATAGTTCAATAATCCCCACATAGTTTTAAATTCGGCCGGAAACCACAGTTGTGGACCTCGAAGTGTGCTTAACACCTTCTCTTTGAGGTAATTTAAGCCCTTACCCAATCTTTGGTAACACAGACTAGTTAAAATAAAGTTATTCACAAATAGGTGCCCTAACGCACCTTAAAAATTATTAGGTGACCACTCTTCTCTTTTAATCCCATTTAAGAGAGTTGTCACTTGACGAAACTCGCTTTCGCGAGAGAACGGGGCGCGACACATAATTCATGTATTTTATTCACAACAAATGGGAATCACTTACCTTATGATAGATGATGAATGTGGCCCCTCAAAATTTCCCAAAAATTTCTTTAGCAAAAGAGCAATGAGAAAATTCCTAATTTGCTAACTTATACACTGCGCAGATACTACGCATCGCGTCATGGAGGAAAACAACTGCACACGTTAGTCATAATACACACAATTAAGATACTCAACGTCTCAAATCACCGAATGATATGCTAGAGCTCAAAACGACCGGCCAGGTTGTTACATTCTCCCTCACTTAAACAGATGTTCGTCCTCGAAACGTCCCAAAAGTCATCTCCAAGCTATCGAATTACTATATAACTACTTCTGCATATACCCTTTCCACCTCAATCCACATGAGCATATTAGCTCAACCTCAACTGAATATCCTTCCTGCTACCTTAGCCCACAAGCCTTAGAACCAAATTCCAACATCCGAAATTTCCTATTAAGTCTGGTTGTTGCATAAATACACTGTATCAAGCTCAACAAGTTGTACAAACATCATAGTCATACACCCAAGTTTAACAACACAATGTACCACATAATTCATATGGCCAAAGTAATATATTCCAACCTCAATAGTTGCAAATCGAATCTGGTACAGGTAATATACCTCATGACACATAAAATCATGTTCCAAACCTCGAAATATTGCAACGATGAAGGAATTGTGTAGAAACTCCTAACCACAGAGGATCAAAACACACAAAATAAGTATAAGGAATCATACTTAACATATCACTGTTGTGCGTGTAGCCCGATCCACACATGATACCATTACAGCATACAACCCAATCCGAACATCGCACCCATGAAGGCGTGCCACCCTATACACACTTAATAATCTTTATGGGAATACTCATCGATCCAAATTGCTCATACTCACTAGACACACGTATATAAAAAACGAGCACGCCAAGTGCATAAACATAATCCTAGGGAGACAGATAGTGTAATGTGCTCTAAAGAGGCCAAGAACGACTAAGGTGTAACAAACAAACTAGCATCTTGGGAGCCTTCTTGCTCATATAATACCACAACCTACACAGGACCATAACACGCGTGTGAATAATTAAGTTGCCTCATAACCCATATAGTTTAAAATAGTAATACATGAAATAAATATGTTGGGAATAACATCCACCATGCCAGAAGACTCATCCATAGACAAATGATGTGTTGAAAACATAGATCCGATCTAGTGTAGAATATAATTCACTTTGGGTATAACAATGGACCCCTAAATCGATCCCGATCTTCTCAAAATAGGTAAACAGCCTTCCAAAGATCCATAATGACCCTATCCATGAAACATATAATCAACTATTAAATCCTGAACAAACTTCCACAATCCGCAACCAAAGGAATAATGCATCTCTTAGACATAAACTCTTCAATATGAATAGTACCAGAATCTCCACACCTGATGTCGATCTCTCCCACGTAAATGACTGACACGTTACATCTACACAATCATCCCTTGGAAGATAATCCCACAACCTTCCGCACCAAGCAGCAAAATATGTACATCCATGGCTACTAACCAGGCTATTTTTGTAGTACTAATCAAGAATACGCAAATCAATACGCAAATGTCTCTTCCACAAAACACACCATTCTCAAGAAACAACAAAATAATGTTAGAATACTCTTAATATCTTAAGTCTCTTCCGCTGACTCAAAATAGTGACATTCCTATCAAAAGTGAACCACAACCTTGATATTTCAATCCCAATTCCACACCGCTCACTATACATATCATGCTGTTATGCGAGAGTACAAGAATTTTGTCATAAATCCTGAATGACCACTAGAATAAGCACTCCATCAGATATAACCCTTTCACTTAACTCATTTCAGGAGAAAATCTCAACACATAACTGGCTTCCCATAACTGCAAAAGACACAAACCTCATATCATGGTCAAAATTGTCATAACTCTTCAGGAACCGTTTGCACATAATTGAACCATTAAAGTTGTGTCTTCTAAATCAACCTAGTCATGCAGACAACAAAACCCATGAAACAACTGTATAGGCGTATCATATCGAAGGAACCGATCATTTCCCTTACCATGCCTATCCAAGCCACTATTAAACTGACCCAACATCTTCAGATTTCCTCTTGGTTTGCCTTCAAAATAACACCTCTCTTTCCAAACACACAATTGATCTTAGTCAACACTCATCACGAGTGGCTCCAACTCACAATACCACATCGTCGCAATATCCATCAGCCATTTTACATCCACTCGAGCATTCGCTAGTACCTCCAACTGATACACTTATTTCGAAGAGAGCTTCTGCGAATTCGAAGTTGTTTCTTCTATCTCTATATGTCACGACCCGAAATCCCACCTTTCAGACCGTGACTGCGTCTAAAGTTGAACCCGCTAGAAAATCCAACGTGCACAACATTTTGACATCTATAAACAACGTAACAGTATTTAAAGCCATTAACCTTCAAACCTTTACTGGAAAATCCCGAATCATGAACTTTCAACTTTTACTGAAACATCCCAAATCACTTCAAAAGTTTCGCAGTAGAAAAGTAATAATATTTCAAAATGCATAATGAAACGATAAAGACAACAATATCGCAAAATCCCAAAACCGGGGTGTCACAACTTCACGGACTAGCTAAAAGAATACTAAATACAAGTCTGAAAGGAAATACAGTATTGTCTTTAGAACTGAAAGAGAAGTAAGACAATAGGACACAATAGCAGAAGATACTCTAGGGTCCAGGAACGCCAGTGGTATACCTTGAAGCTCAATGTGGACTGAAGGTGACTCCCTCAGAGCGATCCACGGGGTCCGGGAGCGGGATATGCACAACATAAAGAAGTGCAATGTAGTATCAGTACAACCGACCCCATATACTGAGTAAGTGCCGAGCCTAACCTCGGCCGAAGTAGTGACGAGGCTAGACTTGACAATAACCATAACCTGTCCTATTCTACAGCAGGTAACAAGGATAATACAAGGCAAGATATAAGCAACAAGTGAGGATACGGGAGCAGTAAAGGGGAAGCAAGTGCAGTGAAGCATCCAAATTGACAGGTAGAAGTAAACAAGGGAGGCAATCTAACACAATAGCCAACGAAAACAAGTATAAGCACCAGAAATGTAACAATGGCACGGCATCACCCTTCGTGCTTTTACTCTCTTCCTCACAATGCAATGTAATCAAGTATCATGGCACAACATCACCCTTCATGCTTTTACTATCTTCCTCACAATGAAATGTACGATGTATCATGGCACAGCATTAACCTTCGTGCTTATAATCAATAAAAGTCATGGCACGGCAATAACCTTCGTGCTTATAATAAATATGAATCGTGGCACGGCATCACCCTTCGTGCTTTACACTCTTCCTCACTATGCAATGTAATCAAGTATCATGGCACGACATCACCCTTCGTGCTTTTACTCTCTTCCTCACCAAACAATAACAGATAAAATGGCAAGGACTACGACATAATGGAAATAAGCAGTTCAAAACACCCGGCAAGGGGGGAAACATCAATTAATACTCAATAAGTGCCCGGCAAGGGTCTCAGCTATAACCAATCACCTCGATCGCATACTCTACACTTGGAATATCATTCGCATCAACACTTCTCAAGCTCAACAACCAATACTTTCAATCAAGAAAAAATTACCAAGTAAAGACAATCTCATGATATGCCAAACATGGAAGGAATACTACAATTTCAATCAAAATAGACTCACGGGCATGCTTGACACACATTGCATAGATACTCGTCACCTCACCTATGCAATGAACATGATAATCACTTAGCACATAGCAAATAATACCGATTCCCTCACCAAAGTTAGGCAAGACTCTTACCTCGGTCCAAAGTATAGCAATCAACCCTCTAAGACCGTCTTTCCTTTTGAATTCAACTCCGGAACAATAATATCTAGGCATAATTAATTTAAGTATATCAATAGTAACTCAATAACACCGTCCCATAGCCTAAATACACAATTCCTACCTTTCTTTCAAAATTTCCAAAATTCGACCCCGGGCCTGCTTGGTACAAACACGAGGCTCCGACCAAAACCCGCTCACCTATAACCCCACGAGTTAAAATATATAAATTGTTTTGAAATCCGACCCCAAATTGAGGTTGAATCACCCAAATTTCCCAAAAACCTAATTCTACCCAAAACCCCTAATTTCTACTTGATTTTATGATTTTAGGCCTAGATTTCTAGTAATTATGAAAGGAACGTGGAAGAAATAGAAGTTGAAATCACTTACCCAAAGGTTTATTGAAGGGTCCTAGCTTGGGGGTCGACAATGGAGGTTGGAGGAGGAGAAGAAGGCTGAAAATAGCAAAGTCCCGTGTAGAGTATTCTGTTTTTAAGACTTAAAGATAACTGGGCGATTTTGTTCTTTGCGATCGCGGAAGAGGGGCTGCGATCCCGGAGCTTGAAGTTTTGCTACTATGCGATCGCAGAACAAGGGGGTGCGATCGCGGAAGGGAGCGGGCCATGAGTCTGCGATCGCAGACAAAGCTACGCGATCGCAGAGAGATACTACCCAGCCCCCACCTGACTCCACTGACACACTATGCGATCGCGGAAGACGCTATGCGATCGCGGAAGACGTGATGCGATTGCATAGTGCAACCCAGTTGCCCCTTCACCTAAGCCTATGCGATCGCGAAGAAGGAATGCGATCGCAGAACGTCCGAACTCCCTACACTGCGATCGCGGACCAATCCATGCGATCGCAGAGAACAACAGGCCCTACCGCACTCTCAACTCTATGCGATCGCAGCTCCACCTATGCGATCGCATAGACTAAGCTACCAGACACCAGAAGCTGCAATTAAACACCAGATTTTTCATGTTTTCACATCCGGTTAGCTACCCGAAACTCACCCGAGCCCTCGGGGCTCAAAACCAAAAAGACACACGACTCCCAAAACATCCTATGGACTTATTCAAGCTTTTAAATCACCAAACTATCATCAAAAGCAAGGAATTAAACCTTAAAACTCATAGAATTTCCTCAAAACTTCATAAAGCTTAACTTTTCCAATTTTGATCCGAATCACGTCATTTCAAGTCCATTTTACACCAAATTTCACAGATAAGTCACATAACATATAATAAACCTGTTCCGGGCTCCGGAACCATAATACGGATCCGGTAACATGGTTTTCACATCAAAGTTCATTTTCAAAAACCTTTATTATTTTCAGAAAACAATTTTCTTTAAAAATTCATTTCTCGGACTTGGGACCTCGGAATTCAATTCCGGGCATATGCCCAAATCCCATATTTTCCTACGCACCCTACGGGACCGTCAAATCACGGGTCCGGGTCCGTTTACCAAAAATATTGACCAAAGTCAACTTTATTCATTTAATTATCATAAATTTCCATTTTCATCAAATTTCAGCATAAAGACTTCCTGGCTACACGCCCGGGCTGCGCACACATATCAAGGTGAGATTAACGGAGGCCTTCGGGGCCTCAAAACACAGATTTAAATAGAATTACTTAGGATGACCTTTTGGGTCATCACAATCTCCACATCTAAAACAAACGTTCGTCCTTGAACGAACACAGAAAAGTACCTGAGTCTGAGAAAAGATGGGGGTACCGACTCCTCATATCGGACTCATGACTCCCAGGTAGCTGCCTCGACAGGCTGACCTCTCCACTGAACACGCACCGAAGGATAACTCTTCGACCTCAACTGGCGAACCTACCTATCTGATATATCTACCAGCTCATCCTCATAAGTCAGATCCTTGTCCAACTGGACACCGCTGAAGTCTAGAACATGAGATGGATCTGCAATATTCCTCCGGAGCATAGATACATGGAACACTGGATGTACGATTGATAAATGTGGTGGCAAGGCAAGTCTGTAGGCCACCTCTCCTACCTTTTCCAAAATCTCAAATGGACCAATATACCTAGGGCTCAACTTCCCCTTCTTTCTGAATCTCGTCACGCCCGTAGGCGACACTTGAAGGGACACCTGATATCCTACCATAAAAGCCAAATCTCGAGCTCTACGATCTGCATAGCTCTTTTTCCTGGACTGAGCTGTAGGAAGCCTATCCTGAATGATCTTCACCTTATCCAAGGCATCCTGGACTAACTCAAAACCCAATAACCTAGAATCTCCAGGCTCAAACCATCCGACTGGAGACCGACATCGCCTACCATACAACGCCTCATACGGAGCCATCTTAATGCTCGACTGGTAACTGTTGTTGTACGCGAGCTCTGGTAAAGGCAAGAACTGATCCTATGAACCACCAAAATCGATAACACATGCCCGCAACAAATCCTCCAAAATCTGAATAGTGCGCTCGGACCGTCTGTCCATCTGAGGATGAAATGCTGTGCTCAACTCAATCTGTGTGCCCAACTCTCGCTGAAATAATCTCCAGAAATGGGAGGTAAACTGAGTACCTCGGTTTGATATGATAGATAAGGGCACACCGTGCAATCTGACAATCTCTCTCATATAGATCTGAGCTAACTTCTCCGCTGAAGATGAGACTGCCACGGGGATGAAATGTGCTGACTTGGTCAGCCTATCTACAACAACCCATACTGCATCAACCATCCTCTGAGTCCGTGGAAGTCCAACTACAAAATCCATCATGATACGCTCCCACTTCCACTCGGGAAGCTGAATCTGCTGCACCAAACCACTGGGTGTCTAGTGCTCATATTTAACCTGCTGATAATACAAACACTGAGCTACATAAGCCACAATATCCTTCTTCATTCTACGCCACCAATAATGCTGCCGCAAGTCTTGGTACATCTTTGCGGCGCCCGGATGAATGGAATACCGGGAACTATGGGCCTCCTGCAATATCAACTCACGAATGCCGTCCACATCAGGAACACAAATGTGACCCTGCAATCTCAAAACTCCCTCAGCATCAACTGTGACCTGCTTAGCACGTCCATGCCAAACCGCATCTCTAAGAGCACACAAATGACGATCATCATACTTCCTGGCGCGAATACGATCATGCAATGAAGAACGAGCGAGAGTATGGGCCAAAACACTGCCACCCTCATAAACCTCCAATCTCACCAATCGATTGGCTAATGTCTGAAATCCAAAGCCAAAGGTCGCTCTCCAACTAATAAGTAAGCCAAACTACCCATGCTGACTGATTT
>ML242207.1:0-19632 GCA_005239495.1 Nicotiana undulata
CGGAGACTCTCAGAGCCTCGGAACACAGATAAGACTTAAATTACATAAGATGACCTTTTGGGTTATCACACCTGTCTGTCAGGTTTGATGCATTCGCTGCTCTCTTTTCCATGTAACTTCGTAAGCAATTCATATATAATTTATAATCCGAAAGATCAAAGACAAGCAAAATTTGCAGTTTGCAGTAACCTCTCTCAGGGAAATGTTAAACATTTTTAAAAATTGGGAACTAAATAAGTGACATATATTTTGAGATGGTTGGTGAAAAAATCACAAAGGAAAAACTTGAAATTAATCGATGATTTGAGGTATTTGCTTGGTTCTTTTTTATCGGGCCAAGATACTGGCAATCTCCTATGATACTAAGAGACAACTCTTCCTTCAAAACTTAAATATATGCAAAAATTTTTTAGGTCTTTTTGCCTCCATTGACATCTGCATGGTGTTAGAATGGCCGATAACTTCTACTCAAACCATTAGTCAAACCATTAACGCTGGCGAAAAAACCTATTAGATCTTGCCTATACGGTAAATACGATTTTCTTCTGTTCTTATCAACTTGGTTAGCCGCTCTATTACGTATGTAAGCCGCCACCGGCGACTCTCCTCCCGTACCGCTTCCTTTCAGCTGCTTCGGTTTTCCGGCCGCCTTTACGACCTCACCGGAATTCGTTGTTTCGCTTTTTACTGACTTTTTCGGTGTGAGAAATACAAAACTAGCGTCCTTGCCATCGCTATTACTCCGCCGTAACAAATCTCGAAGCTTCGGCCATCGCTTTGGCGCCGATCCAGTTGATTTACTCTTCTTACATTTTCCCGGTGACGGGTCGCTTATCTTGGGCTTCCACACACAATAAGTTCCCGGCGGTAAAATCTCCAATTCATCCACCTCGGATGAGGCCGACGTCGTCGTCGATTCCAGTTCTTCTAGGAAAAAGCTCTTCAACGGAATTTGAATTTCATCCGACGACGACGATTCATCGTCAACGTTTAATAATAGATCGCGGTTGAAAACAGGGAAAATAGACTGAAATTCAGTTTGACCGCCGTAGATGAGTGAGAATTCAAAATCTAATTCCTCGCTGTCGAAGCAATCGCTAGCGTTCTCCTCCGCTGCCTCCTGAAATTCATCGGAGATTTTAGCGGCAATTTCAGCCAAGTACCCGAAGCTACTAAAGCTAGGGCATAAATAATTATCGTCTATGGCGTCCTGCATGATTTTGTTTTGCTGTATAGCTGTGTAGGTTCGATTTTTCTTTTTATGCTGTGCTGTACTTTCTGTGTAGGGAAAGAGAACTGTTTGTTCTGTTCTGTGCTGCGCTGGGTTGGGGTTTTATATATAGTGTTTGAAGGGATTTAGGAAGTACTCTTTTCCCTTTTTGTTTTATCGGAAAGTGTAGGAAAAGAGATTGGCGGCCCCATCTGTGTTTCTAGAAGCTGTCTGATTTAATGTATTTCTTAGTAATTTATTTATAGTCATGTAATACGCCATTTAGGCCTATTTAACAAGATACCTTTGCCTTTCTTACCACGTTCTTTTGTCATGCAATACGTCATTTAAGCCCATTTATCATGTTACTTTTTCTTTTTGTTTTAATCTTCCTTTCTTTTGTGTGTGCACCCTATTTCATGTTATATGATTTGTTTAGTTGATTAAAAAAAGGTGAAGATCCATTTTATGCCTTTATGGGCCATTAAGAATCTTACTTTTGTTGTATCGACCTTTCCGCCAAAAATGGTAATATCTAATATAGGAGATCGGTAAATAAGACAATGAGATCACTAGTGTTGGAAAAAGTCGACTCTAGGGATCATACTAATTGAGTTAAGCAAGCAAATTGTATTATCATTTTTAGTGAAAAATACTTTTGATAAATATGTTTTATACGCGCGCACCAAGAATACTCTTAGCATCTAGAAGGAGTAATGGCGTTAAACATGTTATATCAATAGTTTTAAAAAGAGAGTATCATATATATTTGTATTGGGTAAAATATGACAAGCTAAGTAATTGCATAAGAGAGTAACATGTGGAGCTGAAGGCAGAGGATAGTTAAAACCAAAGACAATTGTTCAATTTGTTATCCGAAAGAATGATGCTCATAAAGATGCAACAAATACCTGCCACCCGGTAGTATTTAATGAAGAATATTCTACGGTATTTAGCACACTACCCGTTTCAAATAATTTTTCATTCATGGTCGCCGTTACACATTCTTCAACGACTTTTATCATTGTAAGGGGGACAGATTTTTCTGGCAAACTTACGATATAATCTATTCAAAGCTTTATAAAAATTTATCTTTTTGCTTTTTGTTTCATTGTTGTTGTGCCCAGAAGCCCTGTTCCTGAAACTACTGTTTCTGATATTCCATCTTCATCTCAAGGCTATGTATTGCGTATTTATTCAAGTCTTTTACTATTTCAAGATCGAATTAATTCACTTATCTAGAAACCACATAAATTCAATTGTATCATTTTACGGGTAAACAGTTTGCACCCACCTTGGTGCCTAGACAGTTGTGTAATTAAGTTGGTCCTTTCCCTTTTTACTAACGTATTTTGATTACTTGTTCCTAGGAAAAAATCACAGAAAATGACAGATAATGGTGTTAACAACACACAATCTTGAGGCCCAAGACAACCAGCCTCAACGCGATGATTCAATCAGCAATACCCGCAATGAGGGGAGCGATGCCACGCCGATCCACGACAGACGTACCAACATCATGTTCGGGAGGCGACCCCCGATGATGCTTAAAATGAGCATGTTGTTGAAACGAAAAGGGTCTTGCGGGAGCAACAAGAGGCCATTCTAAGGCATCTCATACGGCAGGATAAGGTTATGATAGGATTAAAGCAGGCTTTATCGGGTGCTTCCAATAACGCAAATGGAAGAGGTCCAATTCCTCTGGTGTTCCTGCAAATTAAAACAACGCAGAGGATCGACAACAATACCCCGATGGGTGAGTCCGACTTCGGCAAGATCGGGGGAGCAGATCCGATCACAACAACGAGAGCGATCCCTTCAAAAGCGAACCCTTACGGTTTATGAGGGAAGTAAACACCTGCATGGACCAAATCACGGGTGCATCACAGGCGCAGAAAGGACCAGACTCGAAGAAGTGCACTCAGTTTCCATACAAACAAGCACGACACTAGAATTGATCCTAAAGCGGTTTAAATGCCCGACGTGCCAAAATATGATGGGACTTCGGATCCTCAAGAGCATATTGTCACATATACAACGGTGGTGAAAGGGAACGATTTAGCTCCCCACGAGATCGAATCTCTTTTGCTAAAAAAAATCGGAGAGAGTCTCACGAGGGGAGCCTTGACGTGGTATTCGTTATTACCCGAGCATTCCATAGATTCCTTTGAGATGCACTCGGATTCTTTTATTAAGGCTCATGCCAGAGCCAGAAAGGTGCAGGACCAGAAGGATGACAATTCAGAATTACATAAGGAGAGTCTGAGTTGCTACGAGAATTCATCACCCGACTCCATAAGAAAAGAATGTTTCTCCCGGGTGTTCCAGATGAATGGGCGGCTGAAACATTCACCAAGGATCTGCATCTAAGAAGTTATGATGCTTCCCGAAAATTGAAGGAAATCTTGCTTGAGTTCCAAGCGACGACTTAGGCGGATGTTCACATCCGGTACGAGTCAAAGTAAGGATTGAAGATGATCAGATTGGCTTCCAGGTGTCGGTAGGTCGGGAGAAGAATAAATAAAAATCAAAAGATAATTTCGACACAAATAGACGGTCTTCGAGGGGCCGATTTTCACCCTACGAACGAGCCGAATGAAGTGGAAGAGTTGGTAGCGACAGAAGAACTGATAGCGGCCAAAACAAAGATCATTGCAGGACAAAGAAACGTCAGGCTCTCGAGATCATTTTTATGCTAGGCTATCAGAATACAATTTAAACGTTAGTGTAGTAGAGTTGGTATCAGTTATGAGGAACATTAAAGAAGCACGATCCCCAAAGCCGATGAGGTCCGATCCCAACCAGAGGAACCCTAATTTATGGTGCGAATACCATGGGATGAATGGACACCAAATTGGAGACTGCCAACATCTGTGTGAAGAGGTGGAGACATTAATGAAAAATGGTCATCTTAGGGAATTCTTAAGTGGTCGGGCCAAGAAAAATTACGGTCGCAATCGTGATAACGCGGAACCTTAAAAAACAGGAGAAGACCCTAGAGCTAGACAATCAACATGATTTTTGGGGGAAACGGGGTTACCTTCATGGCAGCAAAAAGACGAAGGTATTAGTAACCCACATCAAGAGACTGCGGGAAGTCGCTGATGACGACATCACATTCACAGAGGAGGATGCAGAAGGATTGTTGCTACCGCACAACGACGCATTAGTAATTTCTCTAAATGTATTATATTTTAAAATTAAACGTGTTCTGGTGGATCCAGTCCACCAGGGAGTTCTGCCAAATTATACAATGGAGGGTATTGGAGCAAGCCAAACTTACCAGAAGCATCATTCTGGCCACAAAACTCCTTGCTGGATTCAACCTCGCAAACATGACAATCCGAGGAGAAATTCTACCACCCACAATGTCGAAGAGGTGTAGAAGATGACTCATTTTGAGGTTGTGGACGGTGATATGGGTTACAACATTATTCTGAGAAGACCGTGGTTGCATGAAATGAAAGTCGTGCCTTCAACGTATCATCAGTTGCTGAAATTTTCGACTCCCGGGGGGATTAAAAAGATTAAAGCGATAAATCGACGGCAAGGGAGATGAATGCGATTTTGGTCTCCAATAGAAAAGGTAAGGAGCATGCGGCATAGTAATTACAAGAACTGACACCTAATCCTGAATCAAGTGAAGTTAACTAGGGGGAAGAGGCGTCGGAATCTTATTGATTCCAAGGTATTTCCAGGTACCAGAAGAGACGGACGCAGCGAAGTCCACAACGAAGAGCTTGAGCAAGTCGTATTATTTGAAAATTTCTTGGAGACAAAATTTCACTTGGGGACAGGACTGCACCCTGAGCTCAGGTTTGGATTTATTGAATTTATTAAATTTAATGCGGATTATTTTGTGTGGTTGTATGCAGATATGAAACGTGTCCCGGCGGAAGTGGACAACCACAAGTTGAGCTTGAATCCAAGAATACCTCCGGTAAGACAAAAGAAGCGCCCTATTGCAGAGGCTAGAAACAAATTCGTCAAGGAAGAGTTAACTCGCCTACTTGATATCGGCTTGATCCGATAGGTAAAGTATCCAGACTAGATAGCTAATGTAGTAGTAGTTCCTAAGAAGAACAATAAATTTCGCATATGCGTAGACTATAAGGACTTGACTAAGGCGTGCCCAAATGACTCATTCCCACTGCCAAACATCCTCGATGCTTATTTCGGGTACAACCAAACTACGATGAACCCGGAGGATCAGGAAAAAACTTATTTCATAATGAATTTCGGCACATATTGTTGTAATGTGATGCCTTTTGGGCTAAAAAAACGTTGGAGCCACTTATCAACAGCTCGTAAACAAGATGTTTGAAAAATAGATAGGGAAATCCATGGAAGTTTATATAGACGATATGCTTGTAAAGTCTTTGAACGTAGGTGATCATCTTAAGCATTTGCAAGAAAATTTTTACATTCTACGAAAGGATAACATGAAGCTTAACCCCAAGAAATGCGCGTTCGGGGTCAGCTACGGCAAATTCCTAGGATTTCTGGTATCACAAAGGGGGATTGAGGTAAACCCTTATAAGATTAAAGACAACGAAGACATCCCAGGCCCCTTTGACTAATAACAAAGCAGAGTATGAAGCTTTGCAGGGCTCAAGTTGGCACGGGGACTAGATTCTGAGGTCAGAGAAGTCAAATGCGACTCCCGGATGTGGTAAATCAGGTCTACGGGATCTTCGAAACCAAAGATGAGCACATGCAACAATACGTAGTGAAGGTTCAGGATCTGCTTGGTTTATTTTGGGAGTGTTCAATTACGCATATCCCAAGGGAAGAAAATGTCGAAGCGGATGCACCAGCTAACCTTGATTCATCAACAAAAATAAAGGGATCGGATTCCGAAAAGGTAGTGCAGTTTATGCACTCGGTTCTAGATGCAGGTAGCTAGTTTGAGGTGAATATGACTAACTTGGTCTAGGACTGGAGGAATGAGATCATTGATTATCTCAAACACGGGAAGTTGCCTGAAGACTCCAAGGCATCGGGGGCGCTGTGCGCCAAAGCAGTATGATACAGCTTCAAAGGAAGCCAATTGTACAAGAAATCTTTCCAAGGACTGCTGGACCAATGCTTGGGAGCCTCCGAAGCTAATTGTGTTATGCGAGAAGACTACAAAATGGATATGTGGAAATCATTCGGGCGCAAAGTCAACAACACAACAACAACCTAGTAAAATCCCACTAGTGGGGTATGGGGAGGGTAGTGTGTACGCAAACCTTACCCCTACCCCGAGGGGTAAAAGGTTGTTTCCTATAGACTCTTGGCCGAAGAAGACAAAAAGAGACAGTATATCAGTACTATCAATAAACCTTAGAAAGAAATAAAAGCATCAAAAGAACATAGACGAAAAGTAAAATCATAACCAGTAGATAAAGACCGACTCTAAGAGGAGCAAAAGAGTAATGTGAACTCAACATTAACACTAGAAGTCTAAGACAAAATCCTAACAGGCTAGCCTCACTCTAGCACGCCGTAGGAATATGCATAACTATCGCCTAACCTATGACCCTAATGTTCGACCTCTGCAACTTCCTATCTAGGGCCATGTCCTCTGTAATATGAAGCCTCGCCATGTCCTGCCTGATTACCTCTCCCCAATACCTCTTAGGCCGCCCTCTACCTCTCCTCGCGTCCACCAAATCCAGCCGCTCGCACCTCCTTACCGGAGCATATGGGCTTCTTCTCTGAATGCGTCCGAACAATCTGAGCCTAGCTTCCCACATCTTGTCATCCATGGGGGCCACACCCATCTTAGTACTAAAACTGGTAAGGGCAGGATGTTGATACCCAATTTTTTCTCAAATTATTTTTAATTTGCATATATACCTTCAAAATCATGCTTTCATAGCAATTGGTATTTTCTATAATTTTCCTATATTTTTATTAATTTATTTTAATTTTATCTAGCATTTTTATTTCCAATAATTAATTACAAAATTGCATTACAAATGATTTCAAAAATATTTCTGGATTTAATTTATTATTTAGGGTCCTACTGAGACCAAATTATTTCATAATTATCCAAATTGGCACTCTTTGGCTATAATTGCAATAACTTTGCAATTATAGCCTAATCATATGTTTTATACTATTTTTCATCCAATAAATAATCATTTTAATTTATTTCCTAAGCATTAATTTCATTTTTTCTTATAATTATCAACTATTTTATGAATTGTGTTTAGATATTTAAATGGGTATTTAATAATTAGTCACCTTTTATTTTAATTCTGGCCTGCAATTGGCCTAATCCTAACCCAATCGAAATAACCCAACAGACCCAAGCCCAATTCTTATACTACCCGGCCCAACCCTGATGCAATCTCGACCGTTGATCAAATCTGATCAATGGTCCAAATAATCCCCTTCCATAATTAAACCTAAAGACTACCCCCTTCCCCCTCTCATTTCACTCCCTCACTCTGTAGACTCGTCTCTCTCATCTCTCTCTAAACGCTCCACCTGCTGAGACTATCCTTCTCTTCTCCGGTCGTCGCCTTATCGAAAAACATGGTGGTTTCACCACCCACAGCCTCATGGCTCCATCCTTAACGAGTGTCACTGCCTTTGAGACCTCAAGTGAACCAGAGGCGGTTCACTCACCTCCTACGATCTCATGCCTTTTTTCCGGCCATCCATGGCCGTCCGAGTAAGATCTTACCACTTTCCGGTTGAAACCGATGGTTTATTTTGAATTTTTCTTCTCCTCTATGGGTTCTCTGTGAAACCCTAACTTCTAAACCTTCCGATTTTTCTAGATCTGTAACAGATCTATACATATTTCGAGTTATTTTGATGTTTTCTTTAAAGGCTTTTCATTTTCCCTAAAATGATTCTTCGTCTACCAAACTAGGGTTCCTGAAATCCTTTTCAAAATAGATTTTCTTTCTGATTTCTAGCATTATCGTATGATTCCCATCATGTTTATCATTATCTAAACCTTTTCTCTTTTGGTCTGATTTATTTTTGCTAAAAACCCTAGGTTTTCGATTTTAATTCTATATTCTAAGTGTGTCTTTGATGAATTGTTTGTGCATATGTTTGATTCTCATGGGTTTCCCAAGTCTCTATGATTTTACCCTACTATTTGCTTATTAGGCTTGCCGATTCTTTGTTTCTTCCGCTTATGTTGTGCTTGTCCTATTAATCTCCCTAATTGTTACTATCCTTGCTAACTGTGAGTATTAGGGTTTTGCTCTTGTTCTGTCGATTATACCATGTCTTATCCTGCTAAGTCTTTCAATTACTTGTTATGCCCTATGTGAATCCCTAGTTTGTGTTCTGATTTTGCCTAATGTGTGTCTATACCGTTTAAATTAGTACTATTTTGACACTTTGAATCTTTGAATAACTGTGATAGTACTTTACTAACTTTTACACAATATTCTCTACTGATTTTGAGTATTTCCTTACTTGTGTGATATTCTCCTTGATTGATACTGATCCCCTGTGATTAGAACCTCATTCGAGGGTTCTCTTACTGATTTCCGGAATTAAACTATGTCCTGCCTTATTTCTATCAATAAATATGTTGTCAAATTAATTCTTATACACTTTCCTTAATGAGAACATTCTGAATTTAGTCTCAATCACATGCTCTATGCTTTTACTACTTCTTATATGTTAACATTAGCTTTTCAATGATTTCTTTCCTTGTTTATTACTGTTTGTTACTGTTTGAACCATGACTCCTTAATTAAAGGAAGTATTAACGTTAATTTGATCCTAATTGGTGTTTACTCCTATAATTGTGTTGAACTATTATTTGTTACCTTATTCTCTGCCTATTTTCAAAACTATATATACTTTATTCTCTTATTAGCACAGAGAGGAACAAACATTTGTTCTAAACCCTCTCTTACACACACATATTCTCTCTTGCTCTTCTCTCTGGTTACTTGCTACTCTTAGTGTGATTCTGTTTCAGTGGTATCCCTTTGATTCCTAGCATGAACATCCTTGTGGTAAAACTATTTCTGTGGTATTTGGGTTATGTGTAAGTCTCTAATGCATCCTCAATCCTCACCCTTCTTAGGATTTCTCTGATTCTAAATTTATGTGCAATTCTGTCTACTGTGTCCCTACTCTTATGTGTTTCCTATTTGTCCCCAACCCCTCATCTCCCTGCTTGTGATTGTTGAACTTGTTCTAGTTTCTCTTTATTCTATGTATGCTGTTTTGATATGTTATGTGTTCTGATTACCCTACTCTCTCTTTCAAACTATTTTCACTAAAGTAAGCTCTCCTATTGTTCTACAAAAACTTATTTCAAACCAGTCTATTTTCAAAAGCTCTTTTCTGTACTCAACCTTTTCAAAACTATGTCAAGCACTCTCACTATACTCTTAGAAACCCAGGTTCTGCCCCTCTAATGTGTGACTGCTTTGGGGTCCCTATGAGATCCCTCTGAACTCTGATGCATTAGAGTTGGTCCTTCCACACTGCACTTACTCATATGGTTATGAAAGTCTGGGTGTGAGCACTGCTCGGGATCCCTTGACGTCCTTAGGGAACTCTGACACACCCGGATTATATGAAAGGTTGTGAAACACTGATGGCATTGAGAGCTTCTGGAGACTTTGGGCCTATTGGTAGGCTCCCTATAGTGTAACGTCTTATTTTCTTTATTCATTTATGTAATTTACGCAAATGGTCTGTAATAATTACTTGTAAACAACTATTGGGGATGGATAGTGAAAAGGGAAAATGGTAGCTATGCATGTTATAAATATCAAAGGGTAGAAACCATGCTATTAGGTTTACAGTCCCTTTTTGCGCAATAAAATCATGTTTAGGATTAACATGTGCAAAGCATATCATGCATTAGAAGTCAAGCTCTTTAGGATTCATGAACACTGTTTCAACATCTTATTTTAGTACTGTTATATCATTTAGAAATCCTGTGCTAGGAAAATATGCTAACCATTGGTATCTTTTGCAATCATGCTTCATGCTGCCATGCACACTTAGAAATCCTGTTCTAGGATAAGCAAAACACTAAAATAAACTATCACTCTTGCATCTTCTAAAATCATGCTCAATGCTGTAATTATTGTGCATTTAGAAATCCTGCTTCGCATTCTGTATATGCATCACGCTGCATCCCCATCTGTGCATTAGATACCATGTGTTTTAGGATTTCATTCATACTCGCTTAAGTACGCATAGCCTAATTATTGATGCATGAAAAATGTATGACGCAACTTCACTTAGCTTCCCTAAAACAACTGGTAATAATTATGTGTTCTGAACAACCTAGAACAACGTGTTTAGGTAATAATCTACAACAGTTTTCTTTAATAATTCTGGAAATGGGTATACACTGTCCCGCCTAGGCAAGCCTTAGGTGATTAAACTGTTAAAAAACTGGAAATTTGCCTCCTTTGTGTATGCTGCCTAATACTCACCAGGTTTTAAAATCAATAGGCAAACTGATTAGGGCATGTTTCTGAGTTATAAAACAAGTCTGCATATCTGCTTATATTCTGAACTCACCTAGATACCATGTCTTAGGGTTCTAATTGGCAATACTGCCCTTAATTGTGTTTGAGTCGTGCTGTTCACTTGCATTATCTGCGGAGGTAAATTTGAGCCTCTTACATGCTCTTCTCGAACCCGTAAACTTTATAATTTCTAACCTGTAAACTTTGAAACACATAAACCTCCGAACTCATATATTTGGAACTTGTAAAATTTTGAACCTGTAAACCGAAAGATGAAAAAAGTAAAACTGAAAATATATTAAAAATATATTTTTTTTTCTGGGGGGGGGGGGTTGGGGGNAAAAAAACAGACATTTAAAAATTACAAAAAAGTAAAAAAAAAATTGTGCAGGAGTGGGGCCGGGGGTGGGGGTGCAGGAAAAAAAAACAGAAATTTTAAAATTTACAAAAAAAGTAAAAAAAAAAAATTGTGCGGGAGTGGAGGCAGGGGGTGGGGTGTGGGTGCGACGGGGTTGCAAGAAAAAAAAACAGAAATTTTTAAATTAAAAAAAAAGTAAAAACATTTTTTTTGCGGGGTGGGGTGGGGGTGGAGTGGGTGGTGACGAAAAAAAACCTTTTTGGAGAGAGGGCATGGGGTGGAGTTAGGTGTGTGGGTGTGGGGAGGTGGTGAGGGTAAGAATATGGCGGTGAAGGTTGGGAAAGAGTTTTGAAAAATATTTTCCAAAAAGTTTAAGCCAACCAAAAACACACCATGTATTATCCATATTTTACCCATTGGTTACTCATTTTTCTAATGGATAATATGGGTAATTACCCATATTCTACCCGGTTTAAAAAAGTTAGTTATCCAACCCATTTTTAATGGGTTGGGTTGGGTGGTTAACTATTACTTTTTAACCATCTTTCCAGGTCTAGATATGAGGATACAACAACAATGACTGCCACATCTACCGAAATACAAATACCGAAAACATAATTGTATCATCAGGATTTGGAATTGTGCAGTCAGTCCTGTAGAAATAAGTTGTACAAGTTAGCCGGCAATTTCTTTTTAGCAAAAACAAATGCTTGTGTACTTTTTGAAAATGGAAGGAATAAAGTAAAGTCCTTTTATTTCTATCTTGTTTCTTGTTTGAACGATGAATTGATTTTATCATTTGAAAGTTAAACAAGTACTTCAAGGGTTAAGGGTCGTAATGAACAGGAGACGTCCTCTTCAAGAGCATCGTAAACATAAGAGGGCCCTCTCTTATACAAACCTTCACGATAAAGGGTTAATTTTGGAAGAACTTATTGCCTGAAATCCAAATGCTTTCGGGGAAAAATGCACCCGAAGCCTTGCACAAAAAGACGCAAAAATGTTTTGCACAGATAGAAAAAGGACGCAAGAAATAAACTTGCACAAAACACTTAAGCAAGAGGGAATGCGAAGATTAAAACTTGCATAAATATTCAAACAAAAGAACGTAGAAAGACTCATGCAATTCTTGAGCAAAAAATGTTTTTATTCACAATAAACGTGCCAAAACGGCACAAGTATAAAAGTTGGGAAAAGAAAGGAAAAGCTAAACTGCTGCATCTCCGGAACCCAGAGGAAGAGAAGTGTCCGCTCCCCCAGGGGAAGTGGTTAGATCCGCTGATGGCTCAACATCTTGGCCCTCATCAGTTTGGCCTTCAACGTTTTCGCCCTCCGGTTCCTCCTCAGTTCCCAATGTTTCGGAATCGGAACCAGAAGGACCAGAAGCATCAGGACCTACCAGGAGACCCCTTTTAGCAGCTGACTCTAGCTCACGGACTTTAACGATTTCCACATCAAAATCTAAGATACACGCTTTAGCCTCTTCCAAGGTTTTTATCCTCATGTTGTACATAACATAAGGTTTTTCAACAGCGAGGCAAGTCGCTTGGCGCTTGAGTTCTTCTTTAAGTTGGTTAACCTCGACAGAAAGGTTTTCACGGGCGGATCTAATAGACATGAGGCTAACACCGAGTTCGCGGACAATAGAGCTGAAAATTCTATTATGCTCAATGGTCTTATTATTCTTCTCCTCTAATTGGGCATATTTCACCCCCGCAATAGCAAGTTCTTCAGTTTTGGAGTTCAAGGCTGCCTCTAAATTGGTCAATCTCTCAGCGGAGGCAGTCTCACGATCAGATGCAGCAAGAATGACACTATGGACTTCAACCCATTTGGCCTTAGCCTCCTCAAATTGAACCCTCAGCGGGGCGATCTCTTGGCTAAGGGTCTCCACTTATTGCACGCTTTGCTGCAAACGAGCCTCCAACACAACAACCTCAACAGCTTTGGTTTCCAGTTTTGAGAGGCGAGTAGTAGTTTGGTTCCGCTTGATCAAAAGTTGATCCTGATCAGAGGTAAGTTCCGCCTTTCCCGAATCAACCTCTGAAGGCCCTCGGAAGAAAGGAAATTGGCTTGCGAAACAAGAAAGGAAACTTCAAAAATAATACTAAATCAAAGATAGAATAAATGACAGAAATGACAAAGGAAAGGAAGAATATACCGTTGCGGCATTGTACATGGAATTATTCAACAAGTACTCTCCCGAGAGAGCCTGTATCTTTTCCCAATCTTTTTCTAAAGTCAAATGCTTAAGATAGTTAGAAAGTTCCAGCGGCCAGGATGACAGATTGCACCCGGTGGAGACCGAGAGAGTAACGCTCCTCCTTTGCAGATCTTCTGAGGGGGCGGCGTAATTTTTCCCTAAATTTCCATGAACTGGGGACTGGGGAAGAGGAACATCCTCTTCTCGAATAGAGGCGGCTTGTGGAGATAATGTAGCAGTTGCTGATGGAAGAGTGGGTGAAGAAAGGTGATGAAGTTGATGGTGTTGAAGGGTGAGAAGCATCTGTGAAGAATGCAGTGCTTGTTGTTGGTTGATCATCAACCGAATACGGTAGGAGCCCAGTACTTAGCCTCATGGTACCGGGCATAGCGACTGGGATCGGGCAACGGGAGTTGGCATTTTCTAGGATCTCAAACCCCCCTAAAGTGCCGAGACATCGTCCTCGGTTGGTGTAACTAACTCAACAGGTTGAGCATTTTGTTGAGTTGATGAGGATCGTCGTCTTCTATGTAGAGAAACTCCCTAATCACTAGATTCTCCATCATCGTCGATCACCATAGTGTTTATGGACGGCCCAGGCGGAGGGCTCCTCACCACAACTTCCGGAGATGACAAGTGGGAGGCATTCTTCGCCCTCTTATTATTTCCCCCCGGTAGCGGAGGAGAGCTTTCTTTTTGGTTGCTTGTTATCCGGCGGGGACTCCGAGAAGAAATACTTGAACCCGAAGCAGGCTCGAAGACACCTGTTCGAGTAAGAGACTCCTGAAGTAGCCGCACCGCATCAGCACGATCAGCCACAACGTCCTCCTCAGGGGACGACAATCGAGCCCGGCGGTAGACCTGAATTCACCAAAAAGATAAATGATTTATAAATTTCCTCACACCAAAAACAAAGACGAGATGAGTCTAAGTTACCATGATTTTTGTCCTTCCACCCGTATTTAAGGGACATTTCCTTCCACGTGCTAGTTTCGGGCGTAGTAACATCTAGGATTTTCTAGATCCACTGGTCCAAGCCTTCAATTCTAGGAGGAACCCATCTAGTTGCTGAAACAAGCGAAAGAATGAGGGTCGATAAGGATATGAGAAAACTTCTAATGAAAGAAATATTAAACAAGGAGCTTACGAGTGCGATTTCATGATTCGGAAAGGATGAAGCCGTTTCCGGAATGATATCACTGGTGGAAAATGCAACAAACAGTTTCATCCACATCATCCATGCAAGATACTAGAGCATGGTGGCCACATTTGCTGAATTTTATCATTCCCTCAGGAAGATTTTGGGGGAATATAGGTTAATCACGTGAGCTAGAGACATCTCCTCTTTCTTGGCACAGGCGCCGAAGACGAGCAATCGCCCTCCACACGAAAGGACTTACTTGAGCCAAACATACAAGATAACGAAAATAAAACTCCGTAATAACAGAATCAAGCTCTCTACTAAAAAAATGCTCCCAAAGTAAAGGTATACATCTAAAAGTATGTAAAACCCTCCTTTGGTAGGGTTACCTGCTTCGCCAGATCAGGAGCGACATGTATAAATCTTGACAACGACAATCTTTCTTCACAACAGGAATACTAGAAGGACAGATGGAAGAAAGGTATCTGCCTACGACCCATGTACGAGAGTTAGCAGAAGGAAACTTCTCTTCAAAATCTCTGGTGGTAATAAGGCTCTTTGGGATAATAGTACTCACCGTAGAGGAAGAGGCATTGTCAGCTCTGCTTTTGTTCTTTGAGGAACTAGGTTTTCTTAAAGAGGAGGCCATTTATTATCAGTGAAAGAGTTTTTTCTCTCAAAGAAGGAAGTTGATGAAAGGTTGAAGTCGGAAGATGAGTTGAGTAAAGAAAGTCTTAGAAAATTCAGAGTTTTATGAAGTATAAATTTAAAGAAGTAAATGCGTATAAGTAAAGATTTAGGCGATTAAATTCGTGGCCATAATTATCTCGATAACCGACTAAAGTTATACTGAATCGTGGGATGACGCGTGTTCGGGGCATTAAAAGCAGATAGACGTGCATCTAATCAACAGTCAGAAGCTTTTCAGAGGGGGTCAGAGAAATTCCCTTAAAAAAAGGATGTTTCTACCAACTTTCCGGTGACACAAAGTTATGTTACCAGAAAGCAGGGGGGCTATCTGTATAGGGTAAATATGCTATGCTAAGTAATTGCATAAGAGAGTGACATGTGGAGCCGAAGGTAGAGGATAGTTGAAAGCGAAGACAACTGTTTTGTTTATTATTGGAAAGAATGATGCTCATAAAGATGCAATAAATGCCTTCCTGTGACGACCACAAATCCTAACAGGCCGTGATGGCGCCTATCGTGGAACTAGGCTAGCCAACCTTCACTTTACTACGCATTTATTCAATTATAACAGTTCACAATTTAATAACAATCATGCAACCATAGCATTAAGTAATATAGTTAAGTCTTAGCGTCCCCATAATATTCTAAACAACCTCCCAAGAACTGGAGTCAATAGTCATGAGCATCTATGAAAATAAATCTAACTCTTCTAAAACTATAATATGTGTCTCTAGGTCAAATGCTAAAAACATAATAAGGAAGGGAAGTGGAGAAGCTTTGGACGCTGGACAGCTACCTCGAAATCCCGTAAACAACTGCTAACGAACTGAGACAGCTACTGCTCCGAACCATCACCTGAATCTGTGCACAGAGGCACATGGAGTCTTTATGAGTACGCCAACTCAGTAGTAATGAAAATAAATCACAGCCTGAGTAATATAAACACACATAACATGTACACAATTCCACAAACCAGTGAAACACCAAGTCACCATGTAGTATTCATCAAATAATAAGTTCGAAATCAGTTTTTCAGAAATCCCTTGAAACAAGTGCAATATCGATATATCTCAATAAACTTCTCAGAAAAACCAGTGTGAAAACGAGGTAAATCATAGTTTGAAAACTCAGTAAAACCTTTCATAAAACTGCCCCTCGGGCCAAAATCATTTCTCGTAACAATTTCTTTCAGTATCAGCCCATCAGGCAACCTCACAATCACTCTGCCATCAGGCAACCTCACAATCACTCTGCCCATCATGCAACCTCACAATCACTTTGCCCATCAGGCAACCACACAATCACTCTGCCCATCAGGCAACCTCACAATCACTCTGCCCATCAGGCATCCTCACAATCACTCTGCCCATCAGGCATCCTCACAGTCACTCTTCATAAGCCCCGCGGGCATCACTCATTCGGTACCGGCGCTCACTGGGGGTGTGTTACAGACTCCGTAGGGGCTCCTACAGCCCAAGCGCAATAATAAGTCACATCATGGCATAAATCACACACAATATAGGCCCNCCTCACAATATAGGCCAGCAGCCTCACTCAGTCAGACACTCTCAATTTGCCCTTCAGGACATAATATACCGGGTTCTCGACCCAAAAAAAATGTTTCATTTTCAAGAAGTAGTATCAAAATACTCTGAGTGTCAAAACAATTTCACAGAAAAGACTGAGTGAAAAATCATAACATAGCAGTGAGGAAAATAGTAAAAACATCCCCCAAGGGGTAAACAAATCGGCACTAGGCCCCAAACATGGCTTACAGCCCAAAACATATCATAATGTATAAATACTATTTAAGCAAAGGCTTAAAAATCGGTTTCGCAACTCAATAGTCGCCTAAATAGGAAAGATGTTTCCAAAGTTTCCACCTTTTCATTTCAAAACCCGTGAAAGGGTGCATAGTCCGGGGTTTCATACCCTCAGAATAGGATTAAAAGACATTACTTACCTCAAAACTAGCCCGGAATTATTCCGCAATGCGCTTGCCTCTCGAATCAACTTCCGAAGGCTCCAAGTCTACCAAGTTAAGATTTTTATCATCAACATATGCTTAAGGAATAAATTCCAATTGAAATGGCTCAAAAATCCGAATTCGGTCAAACCCTGACCCCTGGTCCCGCGTCCCAAAACTCAGAAATTTTTACAGAAAAGTTTTCTTCATCTTCTCACGATTCCGTACATATAAAGAACACCAAAATCGGAGTTCGTTTGACCCCTCAAATCGACCCTTGAAGGTCTCATAATCTCATGCCCCAAAATCCTATTTTTCTACTGTTTTTCATGAATTAAAGGCTGGGATTATGGTCTATAATCACCCATAANNCGTTTGACCCCTCAAATCGACCCTTGAAAGTCTCATAATCTCATGCCCCAAAATCCTATTTTTCTACTGTTTTTCATGAATTAAAGGCTGGGATTATGGTCTATAATCTCCCATAAACGATTTTTAATAATCAAATTACTTACGTCTGTGATACCCACTGATTTTCTTCTTCAAAAATCAACCAAAAAGCTTTCCTCCGCTCAACAATGGTGTAAAAAAGGGTTTAAGTCGCGTAGGGTTTAATTATATAACTTCCCAGTTATTTGCTCTCCGCGATCGCATCCTTGGCCTGCGATCGCACTGACCAATTTCCCATACCTCCGTGATCGCAGCACTGTGCACGCGATCGCACAGTGCAATTTCCAGCCAGCCCTACGCACCTATCTTCCTCTGTGCGATCGCAACCTATTCCACGCGATCGCACTGACTTGTCCTCCTTCTACTCCGCGATCGCACCTCCCTTCTCGCTATCGCATAGAACAATTTGAGCCTGACCATAATTAACCCTCTGCGATCGCACTACTTCACCCGCGATCGCAGTGAACAAAATCACTGTGCACAAAAACCAGAAAACCAACAATTGTTCTAAGTCCAAATGAGTCCGTTAATCACCTGAAATCAATCACGAGCCCCTCGGGACCCCAACCAAACTTACCAACATATCCCATAACATCATTCAAACTTAGTTGCACTCTCAAAACTAACATCAAACACCAAATTTATATCGGATTCAAGCCTAAGAACTTTGATATTTCTAAAATTCACCAATGATGCCGAAACTATCCAAATCAACTCCGTTTGACCTGAAATTTTGCAGACAATTCCAAAATGACACTACGAACATGTTCCAACTGTAGGAATTCCATTCCGACCTCGATAGCCTATTTTCCATTGCCGACCGGAATCGCCAAAAACTAACTTTCACCAATTCAAGCCTAATTCTACACCGGACATCACAAAATTATTCTGAACACACTCCTATGTCCCAAATCACCTAACGAAGCTATCCGAGCCATAAAATTTGCATTCCGAGGGTGTTTACAATTAAGTCAACCCTCAGTTGACTTTTCCCATTTTAAGGCTATTTTTAAAGACTAAGTGGCTAAATTCTCATTATAATCACTTCAATTTCAAGCCTACCAACTCTAACACATCAATAACAGTATAAACAATCTATAACAAGGCAATAACATCAATAATAATGCAAATTCTATGGAACGACCGACCGGGTCGTTACATTCTCCCCCACTTAAACACACGTTCGTCCTCGAACGTTTCTAGAGTTGTTCCAGAAACCACCAAAATGCTGTGTAACCTACCATGCACATATTCAGAGGTGATCCCACATCACTCTACCCCATATAGGTCTAATAACATAACATAAGTGAAATTTCATTATCAAATCTTGACCCATAAACCTTAAAACCGAGTTTCCACTTCCAAAATAATTTACAAGTTCCAATCCACACAACTATAAACTGAATAAGTCTGAGCACACTGTACAATTCATATCCGTAACCCAAGATGAAATCACATAATATACCGCGTGGCTCAACCACTCATAGCGATAACTCCTAACCACAATAGTTGTTCAAACAACTCAATACCGGTACATACCATCTTATCAAACCATGCCTCGCTCTAACACTTTCATATACTGCCAATGATGAAAGGAACACGCAAGAACTAGTAACCATTCGTCTGGTCATCATCAATACCGCTATACTATCCAGAGCCATAACTTGTGCAACTCGTGCACTCAATAACAACATCCCACGAGCTCAACTCATAAAATAGAGAAGGCTCTCACGAGAGGACTATCCTGCCATTTCTCTTGCCATTACCACATCATGCTAAAAGCCTGATGCACATCGTGAAACCATATCACACAAATCCGACACCAAGGATCATACCTCTACCTAACTGAGCTGCAAAGCGTGATCCCATCCAACCGCTGGACCACATGACATTACTCCAAGCCACCTTGCTCAAAATCAATAACCACGTGATATTAGACATCAATTACCCAAAGTGCATTGTCATAACCATGGGGAAATCAGACGATACCATGCCACCCAAACCAGAAAGAACATAACCAATACGTCTCAATCCTACCACATCCAGTTACTTACCTCACTCAAATCTAGCTAATAAAGCCCCCGATAGAACTACACCTTATGCACATATATAACCAACGATCACAACTCCTCGAAACGCCGAAAGGTAACTCA